>NJDD01003072.1:67917-96333 GCA_002245505.1 Calephelis nemesis
CAGCTGAGATGATCAAACTTGGTGGTCCTGCCGTCCGGGACTCTTTCTGGGTTTTTGTAACAAATGTTGGAAGACCGGCAGAGTACCTGAAGACTGCGACGTGCGGTCATCGTGCCCTTGTATAAAGGCAAGGGTTCACGCATGGACTGTACAAGTTACAGGGCCATTAGTTTGATCAGTTTAGCATCAAAAGTGTATGGAAAAATAGTTGAAAGGAGCATGCAAGGGATGTCCGACGGAACATTGTGGGAGGCTTAAGGCGGTTTCAGGTCTGGAAGAGGATGTACGGATCAAGTTATTTCGCTCCGCAACATTGTAGAGAAGCATCTGGCTGTGGGTCAGAGGGTTTACTGCGGTTTTGTGGATCTCGAAAAAGCGTTTGATAGGGTTGTACGTAAGGAACTTTGGGACATTTTGCCAGACTATGGGATAGATGGGTCCCTGCTGCGTGCGTTGCAGTCAATGTATTTAGACTGTAAAGCATGCGTGCGGGTTGATGGCAACATATCACCTTGGTTTGATGTTAATATTGGCGTCAAGCAGGGTTGTGTGTTGTCAGCACGCTTGTTTATCTTGTATTTGGACAAATGTCTGCAAAGGTTAAGATCATTGAATGTGGGAATGCGTATGGGTGACCAAGTTGTGACTGCCTGCTTTATGCAGATGTTGCTTTACTTTTGGGCTCTACATCATATGAGTTGCAAACACTGGTCACAGTTATGAAAAAAGATTGTAAAGAAAGGGGCTTACATTTGAATGCGATGAAAACCAAAATAATGGTATTTGAAAGAGATGTAGCCAGAACGGATGTAAGAGTTTTGGTTGATGATGTAGTGCTGGAACAAGTGAATGAAATTGTATATCTTGGTTGTGCTTTTAGCAGGGATGGAAGGTACACCGCGGATGTAGAGAAGAGAGTGAGTGCAGGGAATAGTGTGAATGGAGCGTTGGGTAAGCTATTCCAAAGCGAGGTTTTGAGTCAGAAAGATAGACTTGCTTTGAATAATTCTGTGCTTAGTCTGGCACTCGATATTCTTTGCCTACCCCGTAAGGGACTTGGCGTGAAGATATGTATGTATGTATGTATGTACAAATTATATTTTGTAAATTAGCAAGAGGTATTACCACGGAAGGAAATTAGTTACGTGGATAGATTAAAGTCATGAAGATGTAGACTACCTACTTACTACTTCGTTACTGATCTGTAGTAGCCTTCTATCGTGTCGTCTATCAACAAACTATCTATAACTATCTACAAAATCGTTATTATTAACCATGAATCTATAATACTACTGGAGGTTATACTCCTAACAAAGAACTGAAGTCACTTCCCAATATTGCTGACTCTCTCTAATGTACCAGCCTCCCTCTCGTTTTGACTTAATTGACTTCAAGTTCTTAAAACAGTATTATTTCAGTAATTTTTATTGTCATCGGAGAAAGACGACCTTATGACGTCTAACATAAAGTAACATAGGCGAACATTTAGCAAGAGGGAAATAATACTGCTATAAGCGTTTATGGTAGGGCCCCAGAATAGGGATCTGAAAGATAGGCCGATACACTAGAGTCAGTCAGCAATATTGGAAATGACATCAGTTCTTTGTTGGAGTATAATCCCCAGTCATTTCTAAATTTTACTCTCTCACTCTAATGTACCGGCCTCTCTTTCTTTGTTTGTTAGTGGACATCACAAGACTTTTAGAAAGAGACGGCCTCTCTTTCTAAAAGTCTTCACCAGAGTGAATCGGCAATTTCTTTGTTATGAGGTTATCGTCATTACAAAGAAATTGCCGAAGAAATTATTTTCCAGAGTAGTAAGTGCCCTGTAACTTTATTAATATTATAACCATTTATGTATTTTTTGACAGCTGTCTGATTCAAATAGCTGTAATATACTTAGCTGTCTCTTTGTATTTGTAATTATCTATCTCTTACAAGTAGTTGAAAATAGTATATCTTTGGAACTGGTACATATGACAATCTATTGCCTGATAAATTAATCTAATAACTTAGACTGCTGCAATGGTAAAGATAGTATAGGTAGATAGCAAAGTCCTACAATGGCTCGTCTGAATTGATATCGTTGTCTTATCTTTAATGCCGTCTTAATATGGTCGCTGCTAGATGGCAACGCACCTTTACAATTTGAACTGTTTACACATAAGCGACGCATATTTTTAAATGTTTATTTGTGTACCTATTTGCCTTCCAATATAGTCAAGTTGTCATCCAAACCTTATACGTTCTTCATCATCATCATCATCAGCTGGAGGACGTCCGCTGCTGGACATAGGAGTTACTTATTACTATTATGGAATCAGTTAAATACGACGGCATTTCCATTTGGCAAAAAATAATCTCCAACTCAAAGTAAATTATAACATTTTTACAACAAAAAGTACTTTTGGCTTAGCGTTAAAATCATTTGTATTACTCATTTGTATTAGTTTCCCGGGTCGGACAACAAAAGGTTTATTTAATTTTTTTCTTAACAACTTACCTATATACCTACGCCCGGTTTTGCGATTAGCTTGCCACCTATCATGTTGTTAGGCTTGGTATCTTCAGGTTGTGGGCAACCTGGTGATAGCTCTGCCGACCCCTTCAAGGATACGGGCGTGAAGATATTTTTTTTAATTTATCCATGTTTATCGTTATGTTTACTCGTATCAAATTGGAGTTAAACTGCCGTTTGCTATCTGGTCGTGAACTCCAATTATTCTTGGGTAGAGTTAGGCGATAATTCGTTTGGATTGATATCTACTGCCTTACGTCACAATGGCATATGACCATAACGTTTGCCCTCATTATTTTTAGGGTTAGAGTGAAAACATAAATTTATAAGGCTCAACAGTTCTTATTTCCGTTTAAATAGAAACTGCCTCTGGGATCTATAAAAATCGCGTCAATTGACGTTGACACGAATCAGTTGGGAGATATTTCTAAATACAAACAAGACGTTATCGCATAACTCCGCAAAGTTGAAGATTACAATTTAGTGATAAATTCTCCCTTACTGATATTCCATATTTAAATTCTTTGATTCCTCTTAATACGGGGATTTTCGTAAGATTAGAAGTAACTTATTCTATAAAGTGATAGGAGCTGTGTTGTTAATAACGTGGATTGAAAAGAACAGTGATTGTAACAATGAATTTGTAATCTACAACTTGGTAACTTCGAGTAGAAGTTGCTTAATCGATTGTGTAAAATAGATAAAAGTCAATATGTACCTGTTTAATTTCCATATATCCTTCGGAATATTGGCTATGTTGTTACCGCCTAAATAAAGATATCTCAAGGATGTAAGCTCCAAAACCTGTTCTGGAAATAGATTTAAATAATTGCCGCTTAAATTCAACTCTCTTATCGTATTCTTCGATGAAAAGAAGCATTTTGGTAGAGACTCATTTGTCAAGTTGTTGTGCTTCGCTACCAGAGATGTTAGAGGGCAATACTTTAAAATGTTAGGTAGAGTCGTCAGTCTATTGTTGCTTACATCCAACATCTTTAAGTTGCTAAATGTGTTTATTGCATCTGGTAGAGCTTTGATTCGATTACCGTACAGTAGAATTATCTCGTAATTTTCCGCGCAATTTTTTTCATCGATAATACTTTTCAACTCTGTAGATATAGTCTCACAATCTAGTAGACGGTTTGATAGGTCGAGTGTTTTTTGTTCCCGACTATCACTGTCGCAACTATCCGAAGTATAACACTCCATTATTATTGTTTTTCTCTTTTTCTTAAAATAAAGTTTTTATGGAATACACTAATTATCTTCCATTATCGTAGGTGCAGCAAGAACGGACGTGCCGCTCACCTTCGCTGCGCACGCGCAGATTTCAACTGAACCGTCATAAATAAACCAATGTACTCTGTGACTGAACCCAAATCCAAAGAGTAAACCACAGACTACTTAGATATACTACGAGTAAACTAAACTCAACTGAACTGATACCAAGTTGAAAAATATTGATTTGTTGCCATACACGTAAATCGTTCTTGCCAACTTACTTGCACTATTATAGAGCTCTATGCTCAAGCATGCAACAATTTGCACTCGTTCAATGTTAGTCTTACCACATACTGTACATATTAATAATACTAATAAATACAATTAAAAAACTAACTAGACAAAGAGTTGAATTAATTAGGAATGTTTTTACATCATCATATGATGCAAGCTTTATGGAGACCTCTATTAAAACTTCAAGTAAGTAAGTGTGAAAAGTGTGGCATGTCAAGATGTAACTAAAGTAATTATTCGTAATATGTAGGTACATTATATGAAATGTTGATTTAAATTTCATTTAAAATATGACGCTAAATAACAAAACAAAAGAAAACTCTACCTGGCTCTACAATTTTTGTTTAAGTTTACTGACACAGATGGCAGTGTGACAAACATTTTGACATAACAGTATTGCATTTTGAATATCAATGATTACTGTAACCTATTTTTATCCTAGAGAAAATAGCCATTTTATACTTCAATTTTATAAATCAATTATGTGAACATAAATAATTTAATTTAAAGATATTTTTCTCAATATACTTTTGCACAGTGCGTACATTGGAGTGAATTTCACTACGTCACTGATCGAAAGTCCGAATACGACGCGAACGATTGCCGAAGTCAGCCGAATGAACCAGCGGACCTAATGTCTGTGAAGTCTGAAGGAACTAAAAATTTGTCGTTCACTTTATTGATGTAAATTTTTAAAATCTAACAAAATGATATTGTAAAAGGTTAATAGGACAATTTCGTTAACGTTTTAATTACAATATAGTGATACAGTTTCGATTATTTGCTTTGTAACTTTACATTTTATCGGCAAAGTGTGAGAGTTCAGTGCGAGTGCAAGCAAGGGTGGTAACGAGAAATGTGAAGTAGTATCTATGAAGAAGATTCGGTCGTTTATTTTATACCTTTAATAATGAGCGGACGCCCTAGGACCACATCATTCGCCGAGGGCAGCAAATCCGTTCGAAAGACATTTGAAAATCAACCACCGAAACCACCTTTGGGCGGCGTAAAAATTAGTAGTGAGTACCATTTAACCATTCTTTGTCGGCCATCGTGATTTCTTACACTATGACGTTTCCTGATACTGACACTTTAGTATGGCTGCTAACTCCCTAATCTACGTAGTCTACGCATTACGAATTAATATATAAATTTTTGTGTCGAAATTCGCAACATTTCCGTCACGTAAAATGTCTGCAATATGACCTGAAGTAATTTTTGCCACATATGCTTTGGCTTCATTTGTGACAGCTATCGATATCACGTCAAAATATAATACAGAATTCAAGTACGTCATAAATATTTAAACCAATTATCATTATATATTAGATATTCTTTAGAAAATCTTAATCTCATTAGTTTACAAATCAATGACGTAATTTTTAACCATCACCTGTAGGAACAGTGTCATTGAAAGGGTTTAACCTAAGGATTACTATTTCTTGTCTTGAGTCAAGCTTGTTGAATAATTTACAAGCATTCATTATAGTTTAGCCTAAAAACTCCACCTCCAAACCCTAAATTTTTTCACCATTCCATTTTATCATCACATTAAGGAAATCTTAGTTTTTATTCATTCATATCAAATTACCTACTAGTTTCATTTAAACATATTTCCCAGATGTAAATATTGGGGTACTAAAAATGTAGCTTAATGTAACTTATTTTTTTATGGCATTTGTAAGCAAAGAAGAGGGTGGGTCTTCTACAAGTCAGAAATAAAAGTTGCTAAACATAAAAAAAATAGTAACAGGAAGTGAATAATAATTAACTTAATTACATATTGATAATGTTATTACAGTACATTTTTATAAAGGTATTTTATTTAATAGTTTAACTATGAAACAATTCATACATTTTTTACGATTACATTGTTACTTGTGTTCTTAATTGAAATATAATTTTTATCTGCTAATAAGTCTTGAAAATATACTTTACTTTTCAAGTATGTGACTTAAAAAGTAATACTCTAAATTGTATGGAATTTGTGTGGTCCTCTCGGCATGTTAATTTATTTATTAATGTATCTGGATTTGTATTTTTTTTTCTATTACTTATGTCATATTGCCGTTAGTGGTGTTTAAGTAGTTGACAAGAACTGTAAGAAACTGATATAAAAATTATAAATGGACTAGTAGACACTTCCTGATTTATCTAATGACAGCAGTATACATTGGGCCACAATAGTTTGCTAAAAAATTGAGTTCTATTTGTCCCAGTTTATAATATGTTGACATCATCATACATAAACATTTACAAGGTCTAAATAAGCATGCAAAATATATTCTGTTTCTTATAACTTAATGACATTGATTACTTACAATTATGTGGTGGCAACAGAACAGAAGTAAAATATTGTTTTTTTTATAATAAAAAAAACATAAACCTATCATACAAGAAATAAACTTAGAATATACCAAAAAACAAAGAAGTATATGTATAATAATTGGTTGTCAATCTTCTGACATCTACATTAACAGATACATTAAAAAAATGCAAGATATGCAACAAGGAATAACTTCCTTTAATCATTTACTCTTATATTTTCACAAAATTTTATTAATTTATCTTAAACAAATGCATTTGCATCTTCTTTTTATGGCACCATGTTGTAATAAAATTAAATCATATATGTTATAGGTCTGTCATTGTTCTGAAGCAGGGATGATAGGCCTATTATGAAAGTGTATCTGTTACCCTACACTCCAGACCGGAACTTGATATTATCACTATGAAGGCAGGAGTAAGTAAAAAGTTGAAACCCTGCCCAGGCATGTTGTTCCACAGCATTCTAGCATCAGAAGTTTTTAATAGCCTATTGCACCTATGTTTGCTTAGCTGCCACTTAAAAAATCAGGAAGGCAGATTGGCTATTCTGTACCAGGGGCTAGAGGAATACAGAGAGTTTGGTAATTATGTTATTATCATACTATTTTCAGTATTTTCTTGTAGTATCTGATACTGATGGTTAGTATTTTACTGAATCAGCTGTGTAGGCAACGGTGGATAAACAAATCAGTTGTGCATGAAAATTGTAAGTAAACTTGCAAGTTTCATGTTCAATTTTGATCTGCTAATTGTTTACTCTCATGATATTTAATATTGGAGTATAGTTACCTTGCAAAGCTATACCTATCTTAAAACATCTTTCATTTATTAATGATCAAAACCCAATAATCTGGTACTATGGAAGTATGGAATAAAGTCTGTTGTTCCGAATTAAGTACATAATTTACAACAAAAAAGTACATGTGCATTAACTGAAACTGAATTAAAACTACAAAGTCTCTCTCTCCTTAGTCTGCCATTTGACTAAGTCCTACTCTAATTTGTTCAATCATTGTCTGTCTTGAGCAACCTTTCTCCATTTAGATCCAGCTGTTAGTAGACTTGTTATTGCTCGGTCACAATAAGGATCTCTCTGTACTAGTACAATTTATTATATATTTTATTTATAATTTATAAATTGTTATTCAAATGTACTAGTTTGTGCTTCTAATACTATTAGTTCAGTGGTACATTAGAAATAGTTACGTCCTACGATTCTCACGTGGGTCACGGAATGAATGATATTTTGATTTTGCTTTATACTTTGCAGGCTTAGGAATTTCATTCAAAAATATTCATGAGAAAATTAATCTCCATTTGTACTTAGTGTCATTTTTAGAATGGCTTATTTAAAAATCAAAATGTTTACAACTATTGGTATTTTTCCAGTTTTTGTTATTTATTTGTGTTATGTTATGTTAATAAAAATATTTACACATGTTACATAAAATGTGTTTCAAATATTTATCAACTTATTTACAACTAACGGCTCAAATTATTTCTAATATTCATCAAAACTAATTCTCATCAAAAGATCTCTATTTCAAAGACAGTAAAAGTCAAAATAACATAATTTGTTATTATTAGAGATGTACTAAATGAAAGATTAAGCATACGGTTACGGAATAGTTTGTTCTAGTACTGTCAACTGAATTAATTCTTGTTAGTTCTTAGTACATGAACTAAGCAAGCCTAGCTGTTAGTTTCAGCTCATATTTCTTGACTTTGTTAAATCAAGGAATATCATCCAAATCTTGGTCTCTGGAAAATAAAACAGAATATTTGAAACTAAAACTTACAGACTAGTTGTGAATTTGGTTTTTGTAATGATTTATTGTAGGCATTCATATGATTAGACTTCATATCTGTATCATAGCGGATAAAATGCAAGAAAGCTGCCTGAGCTGGTTGGTAGGTATGTCATGTTTTAGTAATCCAGCAAGATATATGTTGGTAACAAATGTCTAAACACCATTAAACCATAAGCTGGTGCCTTAAAAAGACTACTAAAAATTACTGTTTCTACTTTAAAATATGTGCACATTATAATATGTCTCAATAGAGTACTAGTGTCAGGCCAACTACCATAAAGCAATGTGTAAATACCATAAAAAATGTGCAGAGCGACATGCATATACTAATTTAACTATCTCGGCAGTTAAAAAAATTTTTTTTAAAGTGTTTATTTCAGGTTTTACACATAAACTTGTTTTTTATTTTTTATTTGTTTTCCCAATAAGTACAGACAATAAATTACTATAGAATTGTCAAGTTTAATACTTCATTACTTTTTTCATATTAAAAAAATGACTTAAAAAATCTCAATTTAGGTTTTGTTAATTGCTTAGAAGCTCATAAAGCGACAAATAAATATACGAAAATTTAAATTTGTTTCGTCTTTTATACTTACTAGAATCTACATAGATGAATAGTTTGGCCAAATATGGACGAATTATGCAGCTTTTTGAAACAAATTCACGAAAAGATTTTTTTGTTTGTGATGATGATTTTGTGTAAAATGCTCTAAAATATTTTTTTGATTATATATAATTGAGTTAATTGCCATATTTTCGTGCTACTGAGGAAGTATTAATTAATTGTTTTTATAATAAACAGTTTAATTTTTAAATGAATTTTTGCTATTGGTATATTCAAATGTACCTATATATAATTATGTATTTTGATCACATTTAGGTATTATAAAAGCTGAATATCAAAGAACAGGTATAAGAAAACCATGTAGTATAGTAAGATAAATGATTAATAACCAAGTGCCATTGTTTTTATTGCTTAGTCATTTTATTCAAAAAATTAGCAAAAAAAAGTATAAAGCAAGGTTTGTGACCAAAAGCACAAGCACCTGATGAAATGAAAAATTTTTCACAACTAGCTATGAAATTGCTTTAGGAAAAATTTACTTATCTTTCTTTAATTGCTATTGACACTTTTACTCTCCCAAATTTATGGTGTGTTATGAACACTTACAGTATTTTAGTTATCGAAGAATTCAAAATTTTACTTTTTCTAGTAATTTTCTCTAAATCAAAACATTCTTAGTTACATTCTTACTTACATGATCTTTAGCAAATATTATAAAATAAAAAAATTCTGCAAACTGTAATGTAGCTAAGAACCAAAACTCGATAATGTCATCTTTCAAACAAAAAATCACAATACTTAAAACATCACTGTAGCAGATATAGTAGCTTACGTGTTATTAATAATTAAACACCAAAATTTGCAATATACTATTTCCCTTATATTGGTTTGCAATTCTTATCCATACTTTGAATGGCTTACGTTTGAATGCGATGAAAACCAAAATAATGGTGTTTGAAAGAGACGTAGCCAGATTGGATGTAAAAGTTTAGGTTGATGATGTAGTGCTGGAACAAGTGAATGAAATTGCATATCTTGGTTGTGCTTTTAGCAGGGATGGAAGGTACAGCGCAGATGTAGAGAGGAGAGTGAG
Source organism: Calephelis nemesis (assembly GCA_002245505.1). NCBI lineage: Eukaryota > Metazoa > Arthropoda > Insecta > Lepidoptera > Riodinidae > Calephelis > Calephelis nemesis. Next base: position 77,751 of record NJDD01003072.1, read on the forward strand.
TGCAGGGAATAGTGGGAATGGAGCATTGGGTAAGCTATTCCAAAGCGAGGTTTTGAGTCAAAAAGCTAGACTGGTTTTGCATAATTCTGTGCTTATCCCAATATTATTGTATGGAAGCGAGAGTTGGGTATGTGAGAAAGAGCATGAAAGTAGGATAAATGCGGTCGAAATGAGAGAACTACGGAAAATCTGTGGTGTAACACTCGCTGACCGCATTTGTAACAGTTAGGTCCGAGAAAGAGGGGCTTGAAAGAAAGTGTTGGCGTTAAAATGCACAAGGGCATGCTCCGCTGGTCCGGTCATGTGGAAATAATGACAGATGAAAGATTGACAAAGCAGATATATAATGCGAATGTGGAAGGATGTAGGGACCCGGGGGGACCAAGGCTGACATTCCATGATCAGATCAATCGGATATTATCCGCGGTAGGTGTCAAGAGTCTCCGAAACCGGCGTGTTTGTATGAAAAGGGTAATGAATGTGAAGGAAGCTAGACAGGTTTGTCAGGATCGTGAGGTCTGGCACTCGATACTCTCTGCCTACCCCGTAAGGGACTTGGCGTGAAGATATGTATGTATGTATGTATCTATAATGGTCCCACTGCTATTTTCAGGTCAACTTCCTACCTCCTAATTTGACATCCTCTGCTTCTTTTGACATTCCTTGGAAGCCAAAACTTGACTTGTTTGCTCCAACCGTTCAACGCATCTTGAAATAAAATTATTTATTAGTGGGATATGTCTGTTTAAAAGTTGTTGCAGAATACTTATTCACACCAACACATTCTACCACATTGTAGTGTGTAAATAAAATAAATAAATAAATAAATATCCCTGGACAAACTCACACACATTGAATCTAACCCCAAAGTAAGCAAATTATATGCTTGTGTAATGGGTGTTAATCAACGATACTAATACATAGAAATACTTAAATAGATACCAGTATAAATTTAATAAACACCCAGACCCGGAAATGCAGACATCTAAATGTTCATCACAGAAATGCCTGTCCCCACCGGGAATCGAACCCGAGCCTCGCGGTAAGTCGATGTAGTTAGGCGTATACGTTAGCCACTTGACCAAAGAGGCGGTCAATTAGTTAAAATATATTTATCACAAGACTACCATTTATTAATTTAAGAAAATTTTGTTGTTGTTGTTGTGATCAAGTTTTACTTTTGCATGTCTATTCAGATGAAAATGTCTGAGATTTTAGTTTGTTAGAAGCTAATTTTCTTTTTGTGGATGGCAAGAACTGAAATGTGGGTTTGAAAACTTGAGGAAACCACACATCACAGAAGAATATTAAGTGGCGTCCTTGAGGCATTTTTAGTCATTTTTCAATCACCCTTCTTTCCTAAATTTCACACGAATGTTTCAAATGTAAGTCTTTTAAATTGAAAGCTCGTGGGATTATTTCTAGATAGAAATAAAAAAAATCTTTAATACTTTTGTTTGAAATTCTATTTACTAAACTAAAATTTTAATATCACCCCCCTTCCCCAAGTGTGAGACTTGGGGAATGAATGTTTTCAAAATGTAAGTATGTTTAAGTAAAACAAGGGATTTTTTTCTAAAAATAAATAATTTGCTTTACCTATATAGGAAATTCTATGTATAAGATTTAAGATTTCCGAAAGCAGACTAGAACCACAGAAATTTGTGCGTCGTCCCCAAAATCTCGTTGAATATATTATCGGTTTTATGTATGTATGAGTGTATTTGAGAAATCTATGTAACGTTATTTTCGCGCCATTTCTTTCGTTGCGGAAAAAATACGTGATATTTGCCGCGACTCCCTCTCCAGTGTAAGATTAGATGAGATTTAGCTCGACTCCGTCCCTTGTATTGAACGCCTCGCGTAAATAATGGACGCCCCTTTATAATACGTCATCTCTATGCGTAGAAGTTTGACAGAACATCAGCTACTAGAACGTGTTGTTTGGTTTCTTGTATGACGGAGTCACAAATAGTAAATGGCACGTGTCAAGACTGTTTTCGGATGACTTAGAAAAGGTGAAAGTAAAAAATGATTTTTTTTTAACAAACTTGCGAGTACAATAAAATTATACATCGTGACATGATTTTTTGGAAGATTGTAGTTTTGTAATATGGACGATATAATTTTTTTAGTATGACCTTGGCTGTACACGTCCGCCAGCCAGCGACAAACCAATGCCGTATTTCTGGGACTACGTGTGTTTATTAAAAAAAAAAACTTATGTATATTAACAGCCATAACACAAGCATATAATTTACTTATTTGGAGGTTGAATTTACTTTGTGATAATTTATCCGGGTAGGTAGTATACTTACATATTATTTTCTTATATAAATCATATGTTATGTTGAATCAGACCTGTCTTAATAGTGTATTGTTAACAAAATAAAAGATGTTAAAAATGTTTTTTTGTAAAAATAAAAAAATAAAACATTACACATACTACCACTAGTACCTACAAATATTTATTTACTTCCAAATGGTGAAAGATATAATAACTGAATATGAAAATATGAATAAAATTGAAAAAAAAAAAACATGTTTTTAATCGTCCGACCGAAAAGTCCGGTTACTACGGAAAAAAATATAATCCGGGACTTCATGTAGTTAAAGTTCCGGTCCATATAATATATAAATATTATTTATTAATGCGTAAAATGTAAATATCGATACGTCACGACACGATGCAATTAAACGACATCTTTAAGTATAAAAAAGTATAACGCTTAGTTATTCTTAGGGTCAATGGATATAAGTTCAGTAAGTAAATAATTTATTGTTCGAGGCTCACAAGTTTAACCTTATGGGACGACTGTTTTACATTTTTGATAAGCCCGTAAAGCCGCACTCACTGGACAATTCCCAATTGGACGACGTAATTTTCCTAGTAATTATGATTTTTTAAGTAGCCGCTACCTGCTACTGTTCACTTTTTTGTTGTTTTTAGTTAGCTCATTTATCTGTATATTTTTTCTTAAAGGGGTTTTAACTGTATTTTTATTTTGTGCCATTCTTCATCAGTGTAGAATGGTTTCCACTTTCATACAAACTCCCATCCCCTGTTATAGTCTTTTGGAGTTACAAAAATAGCCTATGTTTGAACCCGGATCATTAGCTATATGCATATCAAATTTCAAATCGGTTTAATGGTTTAGCAACAGATAGACAGACTTTCGCGTTTATAATGTAAGTATAGATATGGAATTATTGATTAGTATGGATTTATAGATCACAGCGAATAAGTACATCACATTTCATCTATCATTTGGCTTTAGATTTAAATCGGCCCGGAATTCTTCATTTTTAAGCAATGTCATTATGACAGTAGAAGTAGGTAAGGCATCAATAGATTTTACATGTGAATTATTCTGAAGAACTTTGTAACTACACCTACTGCTCGCCTTAGTTACACATAAAGAAACATCCCGTCACATGGTGTTCATGAAGGTGCATTCTAGTCTTTATTTTAATTCGCACTAGCAAACTTAGGAGGAAATCAATTCCTAAAATCGGACGAACTACTACCACCAGCAACAGTGAATCGAAATATGTACCTTACTATATTATCAAGATCGGCGATAGGGTCGTCACTTCCCGATGCCAGAAATACACTTTTTTTAAATAAAATGAAATTGAATAAAATGGAAATTTAATAAAATGCACACTATGTTTACTACGTATGATAAAACAAGAACGCAGACGTTACCAGGTTAGTTTCTGAGTTCTAGTACCAGCAACAATTAGTTTTTTTTGTTTGTTTAAACTTTTTAACAGTGATGCTTTTTATTTATTTTTTTAAATTTATAAATCTAAAAATAATACACACTGTATGTTTTGTAAGTTCTCTGTGTATGTTATGTGTGGTTATCGAATAATTTAAGAAAGAAATCACTCGAGTTATTAACGTGTGAAAGCGGAACAAAGAAACGTTTATAAATTTAAAATAATTAAGGATATTATCTTCTACTTTAAGTATATTTTACCTGTAATTGCTGTAAATTAAAACAATAGATTTTGTTTTGTCTTAGACGGTGAAATGGTCATTTTGCAAGAAGTTTCGCAATTAGAATCAGTGACGAGAATGACCTGTTCCGAGATTGTTTTTTTAACTATGCTACTTGCACTGGATATAGTCACGGTGTTAGTGACGAACATACCTAGGCTTGTCTGCTACAAGTGACTTTGCAATTAGGCTATATGTTTTGTTAGCTTAGGGGTTTGTCTACCCCTTTTGTCCTCCGGTGATAATCTCTTATTTTGGTTGCTCCGCCACCAATGCAGCCAGACCACCATTGGTACCACTGTTTTACCTGTTATAAGTTTGAACACATTATGCACGTGGGCTAAGACCTCTGCGATAGATATGTACGCACCAGTAACATCTATGGTGTCTGTTGGCACGGTAACACAAAAAACAGTGTGTGAGAATTTAAAAATAGAACCTTGATATTATGTTTTTGTAGTACCGTATTCTAAAATGAAACTGAACACAAAGTTTAAAGGAGCCGGATTTTCTGATAGTAGAAAACGTTCACTATAAACACAAAAGGAAGTAATGACGTGTTGCCAAATTGAGATTAGGATTTTAATCCTGTTGTTAATGCCAGCTACCCAACCCTATGGGGCAGGTAGGTCGGCCACATGCTTTCGGAATAATTACGTACAGCAAAATCGAAACGAAATTTTGAATGCAGCAAATCTAAATAAATCTATGGATCTGCCACATGCAGTTTTTTCGCAAGGAGTTTGAGTGGATTTATATTTTTTAATATCATTGACTTTATGGCAATTATTAGAAGGTGGTATCGAACTAGAGTTGCTAACTTTCAAAAGTTTTAAACTCTGGAGGATTTTAACAAATCAGACAGAGATGGAGTCTCGTTAAAAATATAATATTTTTTTATTTTTAAATTTATGTTGCTTTTGAACAGCGTCTGGTATTTGCCGGGAACGTAATATATAGAACAAGCTGAGCGAACGAGGCTGGAGGGATGGAAGTAGAGTGCAAAGCCCAGAGCGAAGGTAGCAGATTTGATTTTGTTAATTTACGATAGTTGTTTTCATTTCAGAAAAAAACAGATATTATTGCGCCCTGGGATCTCGGGAGGTTAAAAATTATTTCCGGGGCCTTCCGAGTATTTCCGGGAGGGTTTAAAAAACTATGGTGTCGTCTCAAACCTATCACCTATGAAGAAGATAATGGCGCAATAGTGTTGGTCCACCCACTTGGCCACGTTATCGGTTCTGTTATCAGTGAGTGTCGGCGATCTCACTATCTCGCGCGGTTTGAACGTTTCCTCCTGCCATTCGCTTCGAAACTGTGCCAATGCGCACTCGGTTTTTTCGCCTTTTATATTATATCGATATCGACGTGGTCACCAGGTGTTATCGAGTCTATTTAACCTACTTCACGTTACTAGCATGCTATAGATCATGTACTGAGTTTCTTTGTGTTAGTCCCGCGGATACGTTGTTGTGTATTTGTGTTGTGTAAAATGTTTGTGTGTTTGGTGAGGTGTTCGTGCAGTGGTAGACTGTAGGTCAACAATGTTACGACGTCGAGGTACTTATACGGTCAACGGCGATTCGGGGATTCGTCATGGCACGCCGCTCGCGGTTCTCACGAAGGCTATTAGAATAGGTAACCTGTTTCTTTTTTTTTGTGGAAAAAACTGGCAGTGGGCTAGTGGGCTGCCTGTTTTTAAACAGTCACAACTATCCATAGACAATTATAACACAAAGAGTTAGTTGCCAATGCGATGCATCTGAAAATATAAATGTAAATACTATTTGTTTTTGGTACGAGCATGATCTGGTCTGGAGGACTAGGTAGGACTTGCACATTAATCCTTTTATCTTGGCCACAGGATCGCGGTGCTATAAAGACTATGGTATCTATAGACCACTGATATGTCTTACCATCAGAAGGTCTGTGTCTGTGTTTGCCATCTTATCCCATAAAAAAGAGAGACTATTCCAAAATCAATGTCATTGTTGCCAAAACGCCGGCGTAATTGTGTTCTGATAAAGGATAGGTTAGCTAGTAAGGTTATCTGACGAAAGAGGTTAGATATCCCATTCTCAGTTGCCTACAACGATGGTAACATTTGGGGAGTTTATTGGCGGCTAGTTCTGGTATTCGTCGGCCTTAGGAAATCTAGCTTGTATAACTAAGCTTGTATAACTAGCTAAGTATAACTGGTTGAGGGGCAGACGGTTTTCTTTTTAAGAAATACTAAAGATGTATACTGAGACTGGGATACGAAGGCAGTTTATTAGCTACCTATGGTAGGTAACTTCCTAAGCGAAACGCGGCATTGGTTCCTGTAATAGGAAAAAAGTATCTTCCCGCCATATCCCCGAAGAGGTAGGCAGAGGCACAACCAAGGCACCTACGACTAGCCAAAGACACAGCCCCACAGCCTATCGCCAACCGGGCATATATCCAATACCGGGCAACGTTATATTTTAATTGAAAATATACATTTCGAACCCGGGACCTGAAAAAGTCAAGTTCTACTAGTTTACACTGTTACTGTAATAAAAAAAATGCTAAGAATAAAAATCAGTTTGTGACGACACTATAATATTTTAAGACGGAATATAAAAAAAACTGCTCTACTTTAAAATAATGTTTTATTTAATATTGAAAGTAAAACACGCAAGTGGTACGCGCTAGGTCCGACATTCGGTTCAGACCGTTGCATTCGGAATTTAGTTTTGAAAAAAACTTATCTGTCCGTTTTTCGTGTGAATTTGCATTTGCGGAATTTCGTCACAAAAATCCGAATGTATGTGGCGGGCCTTATCGAGCAAACGAACCAAAAGTGTTAACGTTAATCGAATAATAAATTGAATGGCTTTTCCAGAATAGATAATATTGTTATTTTTAAACAAATTTGTATTAAAAATAAGTAACTACTCGCATATCCATCTTCATGTCAGGTTAGTGCTTCTTAGCATTTGCTATTTAAGATCTTTCTGGAGCTTAAGTATTACAGACACAATTTTATTTGTTTGTAACTATTAAAAAATATGCATAATGTGACAAATCAAATGGCCATGTTTGATGTTTCTATTAAAAATATGCATAGTGTGACAGTTAAAATGGCCATGTTTCGTACTGAATGTTAAAGTAGATATAAAACTATAAAATCTCGGTTACACAAATAATAATTTTGATGTCTATGGGTAACCGTTGACTCTCACCCCAGAGGAGACGTCTGCTTTGTTCGATACCTTATAATGTCAAAAAATATGATATACACAGTAAGAGTATGATTAAAAACATCATTTTACCACAAACCTTAAAACAAAATACAACTAAACGATATTTAAATATTGACGGCTCCAAGATAGTTACTATGTTCACTGTACATGGCGCCATATTACTTTTTGTGCTGTCGGGTTTTGAAGATCTTTCTCACTGTATTCATATTTATTATTGTTTGAAGTCACGGGATCCTCAGTGCGCGAGCTTGGCTTGCTTTTAGACTTTACTTTGTTTTTATTAGGGTTCCGTAACCGAAGGATATAAAGGAACTTTTTGTATTCTAACCGTCCTTATGTAACATCCATTTTATTCCGAAACTATTTTAACTGTAACTCTTGGTTGGGTTATTTAATTAAAATGTAATAAAAAACCGTTTCTGGATAAAAAAACCGTTTCTCATTTTATATTCTTCTGTTATTTTCTGACATTATTATTTTATATATTTTCTCATTCTAATTGAAAATAATGCAACTTCTACGAAACTAGATAGTCAAAACTCGGTAAAAAGATATAATATGTATTCTGTACAAAAAATAAAACATATACTATGCTGTATACTTCAATGAAAACTTTCAACGAAAATTAGGTTGAACGAGATAGTCATTAGTTTCTTATAGCGCAATTTGCTAATTTAACTTCATACATACAAATACCATAAAAATCGACTACTAAAAGTAAAAAATGCCTTGTTCGCTGTACGCGCCATATACCACTGACTAATCGCGAGCATGGCGTTCGATTCCCGAAGGGGACAGGCATTTGTGTGATGAACAAATATGTCTATTTTAGAGTCTGACAATAATATCAGAATTTTACTACAAAAAAATGCTCGTTGAATAATTGTTTTACTAAACAGTGTCTCAAGCAATAACTTGCTGATACGTCATCTATATGTAGCATGTTGTTGGTTGGAAGTCAATTTTAAACAGTGTTTATCTAAACAGGTGTCTAAATATTTTTTATTTGTATCTATTTATGTCTTTCTATGTATTAAGTATCGTTGTCTAGCAACACCCATAATATAAGCATGTAATTTGTTTAATATATCTCAGAATCAGTATCTGAAAGCTTTTTTTGTGATTTCACAGTAAATTAAAGAACTAAATAAATTATTTTTGCTGTCAAAAAAATGTCCTAACATCGAGCCGAATATTAGTTGCTACTCAATATATTCTTCGTAATTTGTGCTGGCTACTGCGGAACCCTTATGAGCGAGTCCGACTCGCACTGAGCTACTTTTTTGTAAAAACAAAATAACACAATGTTTAATGTAAAATGTATTACTATCCGTCGAGACAATTAACTGTTTATCTAAGTGTTGGTCAATTTGAAATATAAATACACGTTATATCTATATTTTTCGCTTGTGTAACAGTGAATGGTCGTAGGTATTATGTAAAAAATCTTTTGTGTGCAATAGTCTTAGAATTTGATTTTGGTTGGCTGTAACGCAGGGGTAAAGTTTGATTAAAAAGAACTAATCTTTGGAATTACTGAACTGTTTTTAAAAATTCTGACACCGAAAGAGTATATATTATAATACGTTGTTCCTAAGTGTAATAGCAATTTGATTGTGAATAATAATAATTTTGATGAAAACTGACATCGTATCGCATTTGTAGTCCAGTGTTGCCGTTGAATTCATGAAGTCCCAGGTACGATTTCCCAGGCGGACGCTTAAAAATATACTTTTTTTTTAATTTACTCATATTTTATATTTATTTGAAATTGGAACGTCGCCATTAACGACGTTTGGTTTGTATATGAGTCACATATATTTAACCATTTGGAAGTAAACAATCAAATCTAACCCCAAAGTAACTAAGTTATATCAAAATCGATCTAGCCGTTTCTTGCATAATGATTTTACGAAATCAAAATTTTTAGTAACTGTTTTTATATGTGCATTATCCTTTAATACACATGATATTTTGGTAAACAGCTATTTTACATTACATTCAGACACGTGTTTTGTTTGTTTGTCTGTATATATTGTGAGACTTTGATATTAAAAAAGTTTTTAAGAGGTTTGAGAAGTGCTATTCAAGATGTATTTAATCTTTCTATGTATTTTAAAATTGAGTTGCGGAATTCCATCAGGACAAGCATTAGCCTCGTTGGTCGAATGGCTGGCGAACACGCCCATCAACCAAGTGCGGGGCTCGGGAATCAATCCCGACGGGGGCAGGTATTTAGATGTGTACATTTCCTGGTCTGGGTGTTTATTTATTCTAGTATCTATTTAAGTATTAATATTGTTGACTATCACCCATAGCACAAGCGTATATGTATGTTTACTTTGGAGTTAGATAGAATGTTTGTTTTGTATATAATATAAATTTAAAAATATTGCAAATTAAATAATCGCCTCTGTGGTCTAGCGGTTCAGGTGTTGGACTTGACTGCATGAAGTCCCGGCTCAGGCAAAAAAAATTGTTTTTCCAACTTTTTAATAAAAAAAAAGTTGCTCGGAATTGGATATTGTGCCCGGATGGCGATAGGCTTGCCATCTATCACACTGTGGGACTTAGTGTGTTCGGCTAGTCGTGGGTGCCCTGGTTGTGCCTCGGCCTACATATTCGGGGAAATGGGCGTGAAGATACTTTTTTTTAATAAAAACTTTTAATATATTGTATGTGTATATGTTTGCTTCTGGTTGTGGTTTACAATCAAGGGACAAATCTAACGAAATTATTGATCTCGTAAAAAAAAAACGCGCTAAAGGTCAGCTCTGCGTGAAGTACGCACTTACGTCAGCTCTCATTATGCTATACGTATTGTGGTGAACTAATTAACTTTGGAAATAACTCACCTGGATCTATTTTAAAATATACTCAAGCTACACACCCAAGATGTGGTACTACTTTTTACTTCTTTATGGTATCGTTTCTTGTGAAGCGTGACAGAAAAGAAGTTTTACTTCAAAAAAAGCTATAAACATCGTGAAAATTTGGAACGCAGTATGAAATTCGGGGATAACATACAGTGGTTTTTTTGTAGAACGTAACTAGAACTAGAGACGTAACAGAGAAATGTGACGGCAAATTTCTCTCATAGGTCAATAAAGGAGTTTCACTTCAATCAAATATTCCTGAACAAATTACACAAAGTTAATCTAACATTAGTAAACAAATTATATGCTTGTGCTATATATATATATATGTTAATAAATGATACTAATTTATAGAATTACTTAAATAGGGACTAGATTAAATTTAATAAACACTCAGGTCTAGACATCTAGATGTCCACCATACTAATGCTTGATACCGTCGAGAATCAAACCAGAGACTCGCGGTTACTTAGTGATGTGAGGCGTGCACGCGAACCCCTCGAGCAAAGAGAACCGATTTTTTGGCCACAGTTCATTGCAATTAGTAGCTAGATAACGAAGAAAATGTTGCTAGTTACTTTTTTTTACAAAAAAATACGAGAAGTAACCGATTATTATGAGTGCTCAGTGGGTAACTAACAAATTTAGCTACAAGTTTTTTAAGGAGGGGTTTTATAGTTTTGACTGGTCTGTGTGTGCATGCGTGCATATGTGCGTGGTTGTGTATCTATGGCATCATAACTTTTGAAAGGATGTACGGAATTCGATGCGGTTTTTCATGTCTTTCTTTAATGTCTGATCTAATGCTGTTGAATGTTCACTAAATGAGATTTATCCGTGTAGACATTGACATAGTAACATACACACTTGCAGTTATTTGTAAGTATAGCCGTTTAGAGAATGTTACTAAGTTATTTTTTAAAACGTTGATAATATATTTTGTTATTTTGAAAGCAATCTCTAATCCTGTTACGTCACATTTATGGTTGCTGTTCAAAATGATATGACACTGACAAGTCGATAAGATCAGATAAGTTTTGAATAGTTACTGTATAATATAATCGAGATAAACGGACGAATATGCTTTATTATGGTAATATACTACGTAAATAATCTTTATATTTGAATAAAAAAAGAAACCATATTTCACTTGGGTCGCGCTAGAATTTGAAAACGTTTTTTTTCACATATACCTATTTTCTTAGAAAATATCAAAGTGTATTTTTTAGAAAATAGCTTTGTGTAATGACTTATAGCTAGGTTCCTGGAAATAATTGTTAGAAGAAGTCTATTTTGGCTTTAAATAGTACTTCTTCGGAAATATTGCATTTGGAAGCGAAGTTTTATAATTTGTAAGAGATAACTGCGGAATATTTTTTAGACGATTTAATAGTTATGTTAAAAACATTGGATTAGTGAATTTTAATTACAGTTTATTATCATTACTCCAAAGAATTCGAATTACCTAACAAATTTCGTTCCTAAAGACAAAAGTTCGAATAATTACCAAGTTATTGTTTTTATTTCCTGACGTTTATCCTGGGGTACCAACTAGTAGAGTACTACACGGTAGGTTTAAAGCTCGGTGATGTTGTAAAAAGCGCGAGATTAGCAACAATTTAGTCATTAAAAAAAAAGCGGTAGGTTAGTAGGGTCGTCATTCTTTTTTTTTTTGATTACATATGTTTAATTATTAATTAGTGAAACCTAGGATTTGTCAATATACTGGTATTTACAGCAACATGTCCATTGAAACATGTATGTTTTAACATTATGTTATGTAAATTCGTATTAAAATAAATTTGCCTTGCATGACAGAAATTGTTGGAATAATAATCGCAATAATATACAGGAACGGCTCAAGATACTTTGTTTTATCTCGTTTATTTTGCATCAGAAAAAACAAGGAACGGATTCGGTTTACGAATATTTAGAAGGTAAGGTTGTTGTTTAAATTCGATGTTAGATATCTTTAAAAAAAATTTTTGGTGGTTTCTTTGATTCAAAAAAAAAAATAACGGTTCAATTCAACGCGAGCGAAGTCATAGGGGAAACTAGTGTAATTAACTTACTCATTTACGAGGTCGCTGTTCGAAATATGACAGATAATAACAATTATGCGTACTTGTAGCGTCATATTTTTTAAAGACAAAGCTTTTGCCAAAATTAGCACAAAATGACGTCAGTAAAATTCTTTCTCAAAGTCAATAACATGGTTTATTTAAATTTTTAATATATTGCCAAGTTATGTCCCGCTTTCCATTTTCTTCGGAACTGTCATGTTCCTTTTGGAGGTAGATCAATTTAGGCTTTTTGTAATATAAATTAAGTCAAATCACGCAAGATGCGACAACTTGGAAACACACTATAGACACCATAGGTGTATATTTCTTTTTGTTAGGAAAAATCCTGGTTGTTTTCTTTCCAATCTCATAAAAGAAATTTGTATTTGCAAAGAAAAAGAAATTGTTACATTGAGCATAACTAGAATAATAGTAGCCAATTATAATTCTAGCTATGCTCAACGTAACAATTTTTTGACATTAGTGGTTGTCAACGTGGGTTCAAGCTCCGGGTAATATTTTATTTATTCATAACCAGGAAAAAAATCTGCCACTGTAAAATATACGATAAAAATAGATGGTATGCGGGGCTAACTTAGACTACGAACTCACGGTGAGGTATTGGCCGAGCCCAATTCTCGCGTTCTGTACAATGTAGATTTATATGCAAAAAGTAAGAGCACATTTCACGACGCGTTTTACACCCGCAGCGCCCGCGGTCGTTTGCGGTTACCGCGGCAGCGGTCGCAGCGGTCGTAGAAACGTACAAGTTTGCGAGCGATGATTTCAACCGCGACGGCTACGTGACCGCACAAATTAGCGGTCTGGTTAGTTTTGAAACAAAACCGCAGTTCCTAGGTAATCCAATACACACAGAAACTTGAAAAAATAAATAGAAATAAAATAAATGTAACAAACATTAGACCCAGAAATGCAGATATCTAAATTTTCATCACGAAAATGCCTGCCCCCTTCAGGAATCGAACCCTAGCTTTGTTTGTAGTTGCTCGCTGAATATAGGCTTGTACGCTAGCCGCTCAAACAACGAGGCGGTCAAGTATGGATTCATATTCAATATCTTGTGCAATATATCACTGATGTCGATATTTTTCTCGGTTATCTCAAACCGGCTAGAACTTATCTCAATCACATCACTCGATGTTTCTCAGAAGCATGATAAAGAAATACCGCGACATCGGTCACATTGATTATTTTGTAATCTTTTGATTATTAATAGTAATAGAAATTAGTATTTGTAATTCATGGTGTAACTTTTCTTTATCTCGAATATATACCTGTAACCAAGTACCGATTGAAAAGATAAGGGTGTGTTTCATTAAACGCATCTGGACAGGCCTTTATTTAACAATAATAATAATGTAGGTATAATATGTTGTTTATCAAATTTGTATATTTGCATTATAGGGTTAGAAGAGAAGAGAGTAAGAGCAGAAGAGGTAAGTAAAGGTACAACCAGGGTTCCCACGACTAGCCGAAAATATTAAGTCCCACAGTGTGATATGTGGCAAGCCTATCAACGGGCACACACATGTTATAAAAGTTGATACCGGATTGTTTAACTTAGCTAGCTATTGTTTGACTGACGTAATTATTAATAATTTAATGTATCTTTTCTCAGGTTGAATGAATTAATTAATATACTTTATTATGCACCAAAAGCTTACAAAATACCACACCCCTTTATATATAAACTTTAACAGTGCCAAATATTCCAACGTCGGCCTGAATTTCTATATTGATTTAAAAATCATGCAAGTATTCTCCCACACGATAGAGGCATATTTCGCGTTATTTCAACGCACCACTTCTTACCTCCTCAATGTCAGTGCTCGCCTCTGTGGTTTATAGAAAGCGGTCAGTAAACTTGCTTGCATCAGAGGCTTGCATTTCTATTTTTAGGTTAGCAACACACCATTGCCACCTTTGGTGTCTATATCTGACGACTGGGACCATTAGGAGGCTCGTCAGTCGTCTGCTGTTATAAAAATTAGTGTCTTTACACGCATCACGCATAATTCATTAATCATAATAGTTTCTCATGCGACAATGACAATAATCAATTTGTCTACGTCTTGTTAATGGTCCCTCTTCACGAGAGATGGTTACGATGGTGATGATAATACCTACTCTATATGCTCATATTTAGGTTCAAATAAGTTAGCACTAACATAGCCCGGTAAAGTTGGTAAAACCTCGCGGTTAGCAACATATTAGCCGTTTAAAAAAAAATTGCACTTATAGGGCGCATCCTAGGCTATATACCTTTTGAAGTTAAGTGTGATATCTTAATTTTTACTCTTAATATATTATTTACAGTAAGCAGAGACATAACCACTATTAGCCTAAGGTACTTAGTCCTGCAATGTGGGAAATGTTAAGAACATCTCTAAATTTATTACACGCGCAACGTTGTTTTAATTAGAAAATATAAAAACAAATTTCGAGTGTCCCGACCCGGGAATCGAACCCGAGACCTCATGTAGTCAACGTCGATGCAGGAGCACTAGGTCACTAAGGCGATTCAAACATGTTTTAAATATTCTTTTATGTAACTCTTTTGCTAACGAGCATAGCGGCTTGTAACCCGTTTGTTCCTACACAATACCTTCTGAATGTCAAGGCTAATCTCAGAATTACAAAGACGAAAGTGAGTAGTGAAATGTTTACATATGCATATTTCATATTTGCTTATCATTTGTGGAAATTTTGGCGTAACGCTTGATTCTTTTTGTCGTACAGTGAGTATGAATATATATTTTACTATAATGCTGATTACAGAGCAAACCAATGTAAGTAAACGAAAGCATTCGTCCTCCATTTATCGAGCAAACGAAAGAGAAGGAACGCCTTTCGATTTCTTAATCTTTATTCGACGTAAGGGTCTGTTCAGATTAACGCATCAAAGCGAAGACTTAACCATGAATGTTGTTTGCTATTGCTATACAGACCAAGCCAATGAAAGTAAAAAAAACTTTCATTTTTAATTATCAAGCAAACAAAAGAGAACGGCTGAACTTCGATTTCTTAGTTTTACTCGACATACGGCTCTGTTGTGCTAAACGATTTTTAAATATAATATTGCAATTATTTAAGTAAATAAACTAATAAAAACTGTACTTAAAAGTATAAGAATATACAACGAGTGACCCTATTCCTGCCTCCATAATGACCCTATCTTGTTCCTGCAGAGATTAGGGGTGGACCCTAGACTTGCACAATAGGCCTAACATCCTGGCCACAGGGCGGTGACGCACCTGTAACATCTATGGTGTCTATAGGCCATGGTTTTCTCTTAACAGCAGGAGAGCCGTGTGCTTGTTCCATGACTTCTAACACAAAAAAGAATTATATAATATGATGAAGGTTTTGATTATAAAATTTTTAAATAGCTTGTCACAATACTCGACTTTTTTGATTTGTGCTTCATATTAATGGAGGTTGTCGAAACGTGCTTTATGGATGTTTCTATTTTTATATTTCTGTTGCATTCCTCATTTGAAACCTAAGTAATGTCACATTATTTCATTAAGCTGTAAAGTTCATCTGCATAGTACCTTATCATGAGCGAGAATTATGAGGCATCTTTGTGACGTTTGTGACACGTCACAGGTGGTGCGACCGGTAGCGCTATACGGATTGTATAGCGTGCATTTGCCTTAAAATAGTGTTAGATAATTATAAAAAATAAAACTACAGAAACATGACTTTCATTCAATTTATGGTTATGTTATGTTACTTTCTTTACATTCTTAAAAAGCGGAATATTTAAAATTTGTAGAAAACTCTAATATGATCCCAAACTCGGCTAAGCTGGCTAGACATTCTCTTTTTAATTTCACATTTATCGTCAGAAGGGTTACTCTTGGATCTCGATTTCATGCAAATTAGAAATTGGATTCTTACATGTCATTTAGACTAGCAAATTATAAACATTTAGTCAATAATTTACAATAAAATATTTTATCGGTTAATTGTTTTTTGAACTGAAGTCTTAATAGTCCTTTAGTACTGTGTTCAATTATACCTAAAATGGCATTCGATTCCAACTTCCAATTTGCATGAAATCGAGATTTGGGAGTAAATTCACCTTAGGATAAGCTTTAAAACAATCTCTTGAAAAACAAATTATCTTTTTAATATATGTTTTCGGTAAACACATTGTTAATATTGTATTAAATACGCGAAATTTGCCAAAAGTTTGTGTGTGAAATTAAAGGAGCTCCGTCGCTTTTTCACAGATTTTGTCGACTGAACTGAGAGAGCGGAAAAATAAAAACAAATGGTAAAAGTAAAGTCAATTAAAATAAAAAAACGTTACTAAAATTAAAAAAAAAAACATAAATACATAAACGAGTTTTTGAGGTTGCAAACAAAATTTCGAATTGAAACCTTTAATTTTGGTACGATAATGTATTTTTAAAAGTAAAATATCTGCACGCCTATATCTTCGAAGGGTTAGGGCACATGCACAACCAGGACACCGACAACTAGCCGTAGACACTAAGTCCTACAACGTGATAGGTGGCAAGTCTATGGCCAACTGGATACGTATCCAATACCGGGCAACGTTATTTTTTATTAGAAAATTGAAAATATACATGTATTTTTAATTTTATAACAAATAAATATCACTATATTCTTGAGGTTTTCAGTCCATTGAAGCAAGTTTCCAATTTTTTTGTTCATCTTTCAAACGTAAAATTTCAAATTTGAAAATTGTTATGACAAACTCATAAGCACCCTAATACAAGTCGAATGCAGTTCAGTAGACTGTAGTTGAAAAAACAATATGTTATCTAGAATACATCTATCACGCAAGAGTATCTGCTATACTATTATCTTTTAACTTCTGTTGGTATGGAATAACGTCGCTTTCAAATGCGCACTCCGTAACTTCTACGGTGTCAGTTTTCATTAAATAATAAAGGCGCTGTCCCACTGCGGTGTACATTGTGTGCGGTGTTTTTTTAGTTACATGGATTCGTTTGTTTTATAATGTAGGCTTATGTACGATTATGTTAACTGTAATATCTTTTAAAAATATATGTAATACATAAAGTTGTGCTCTTTTTTATCTTTTCTATATTAAACCCTTAAACACTCGACGCATTGGTTAACGTGGTTAAGATGGCTACATATTTAGAATTTGGTACATGAATTACCACTTGAGACTTAAACGGTGTTAAGCTCCTTGTGTAAGTTCACTTGAGTGATACTCAAACTTCTACACCAGAACGGGATATTTGCGAGCACTGATGTTGATATTATGGTGGCAGGTTAAGCTGTGCTAGAAAGCCATGTCCCTAACTAAACTTAAGTATTTAATCAATTCATTGTACGCTAAGTAAATTTTATCTTTACTTATAATATTTCCTTGTAACGGTTTTGCTGAAAGGGATCTTGTTATTAAGAGTGATAACCTCGCCCATACTACTTTTTTTATTTTATTTGTTTTTATTTTAGTGATTGCTGTTTATAATATAGAATTAAATAAATAAATAAACTCCAAATTGCGTATTCGTGTATGGAATACAATGAACGTTGTTAGTAATGACTTACATTTTCTTGTGCTGCGACTTCAAACGCGCGTTCTATGTTCGCGGCAGTGGGATGGGGGCATTATGCGATACTTTTAACGCACTGCGCGCTGTCAGCTGTGTAACTTGCGAATGTCTTGTATCGTTGTAGCTGCGTTATAATGTACTGTCGTAGATTTTATTGTCGTTGAGTTGTAATAAAGTTTTGTATCAAGGTTGGGGTCGCGGAAAAATAAGTGATAATATCCGATAGTTTGCCAAAGTCACACTTTTTCTGAATGAAACAACTTCGTGCAATGTCTACGTATTATTTTACTGTAATGATCATTCATTACCTACACTGTAAGTTTGTGAGTAAGTAAGTATTTTCAAGCCCATATCCCCGAAGAGGTAGGTAGATGCACAATCAGGGCCTGCAATGCACGTCACTAGCCGAAGACACTAAGTCCCACAATGTAGGCAATCCTTACGCCAACCGGGTACATATACAATCCCGAGCGGCGTTATTTTATTAGAAAATTGAGAATACATATTTTCTAATTTTTGTTTTTTGTCCGGTCCGGAGATCGAACCCGAGGACCTCAAAAAGTCAAGTCCAACGCCGGACCGCTAGACCACAGAGGCGATGCTTCACTGGTTTACTTTTAATTTAGACTCGTTCCTCTTCGTTGGTGATTTAATGAGATTTAGTGGGGCAGAGGTTCCATTACGTGAGATTTATACTCTAGCTTATTATAAAAAAAATAGTAAAAAAAACAAGTATCTACACGCCCATATACCCGAAGAGGTAGGCAGAGGCACAACCAGTGCGTGGCAAATAGGTGGCAAACCGATCGCCAACCGGGCACATATC
>NJDD01003072.1:113839-134087 GCA_002245505.1 Calephelis nemesis
TTTCCATCTTTCATTCCAAAAGACAGCATGCATGTAAAACAAATTGAGTTTGTTAACAGCAGAATCACCACCAACAGCTCGCAAACGACACAGATACACGTACCCTCGAACATGTTTTTGCAGTTTAGGTCGACGGTAGAAAAAGTTTTAGCAACGCAAGTTACGGAAAGTTTTACGTTTAGTGTTTTAGGGTTTTCTTTGTACCTGGTTATTCTTGAATCTCGATATCATGCAAATTAGAAATTGGAATCGGATATGTCATTCTAGATAAGTACTCTTTGTTTATTTTATTTTTTTCATACAATCCGCTAAAACTCTGTTTAAGAGTACCATCTAGAATGACATATCTGATTCCAATTTGCATGTAATCGAGATTTAAAAGTAACACTACTGTGCAGTTGTCAAAATCCGAACTAAATCACTATTTCGTAAAAATTTATTAACATTCTTCTACTGATTTTTGAGTTATACACACATTATTAAATGCGTAATTTTTGTCTTATTAAGTATAAATCAAAATCGCTAGAAGGATGTTGATAAAATTAATCTGTTACCATCTCGGAATCACATCTATCTTTCTAAACAAGAACCATCAAAAAACGGTTGGCTATTGGCCGAGTAATCGCGTAACTTTCAAAAAAATAAAAAAGTATTTAGTTGAATCGAGAACCTCCTTCTTTTTTCTGGTCGGTTAAGATAGCAAACCTACTTCTAACAAACTTAGACCATAGTCTAGTTTAAAACTGGACAAGCCTACATTTTACACAATAGGAGACCAATCATCATTGTTTAAATTCAAACAACCTTGTCTACCGTACCGTTGACTCAACAAAATCACTCTGTCAATAATAATATACTCGTGCTTATAGTTGATTTGGTATGTAGAGATTTTTTATAAAATTAAATGCCAAACAAGCAGACTGGTTGGGGAGCCCAGGATACTAAATGAATAATTACTCGAGCGGAGGATATTGGATTTTGTCGATTGTCGAGGCTCAGCCAAAACACTATTATGTTCTTTATTTTAATTGCTAATAAACTGCAGACATGGTGACATTGCCGTGTAGGGTCTGGAGGGTAAGGTAGCCTAGACTTGCACATTAGTTCTAACACTTCGGCCACAGGACCTTGATGCACCTATTACATCTACGGTGTCTACAGGCCATTTGTATCTCTTGTATAGTTGCTTCGGTAGTATATGTACAACAATTGTTGTTTTATTATTTCCTTAGATAATATTTTAAACGCAGTTAAATTACAAATACACTTCAGTATCAACATAATGTAAATAAACTAAAATGTATAACTAAATATTGATGTTAGTGGGACCGTAAAGCACCAACTTAAAAATTCATTGTTCAATATCGGGTTATATTGTTTTGAATACAAAGCTTTGAGGTAACATTTATTAAATTAAGCGCAGTAAAACTGCATAAACCCACTCCCCACTATCATCTTTAGGTACCACGTCGCGTTTTGATAAGTATTTTTTCCAAAGATAGTAAATGATTGCGAAATGGTCCCATATACATTTTATCAACATCCTACTAGTAGTTTTTGATTTATACTTAATTTATAAAATAAATTTAAAATTTATTCTTTATTTAAGTAAATCTCGAAAAACCACTAGTCGGTTTATGATAAAATTAATAAGGGATCACCTTGGAATTATAAACTACTTTTCTAAACGAAAAAGAAATATCAAAATCATCTTGCTATTGGCTTAATCATCGGGTAACAAACATACAAAAAAAACCCAATCAAATTGAGAACTTCCCCTTTTTTTAGAGTCGGTTAAAATATAAATTGAGAGTCTCTTTCTTTTTTGTATCGGTTAGTTTAAAACGTTTATGGGACTACAGACACGAAAAGGATTTTAGTAAGAATAATTTGTGAGTTTTCAAAAATACATAGACATTGGTACTTACCCTTGGCCTTACCTATTCCTGCAGCCATAATGTCAGAGCTTGCCGTTGACGTTTTCCGGTTCGGAGGATAAGGTACCCGGTACACATACTTTTGCTCGAGGTCTAAAATCCCGACCTAAGATTGGCGACGCACCATTACGACCTTTGGTGTCTCTAGGCGGCGTGAATTTCTTACCATCAGGAAATTCGTCTGGCTTGTTTGCCTTCCAATGTCATAAAAAATACATATTTTATTAACTCACTCCACTACATCATTGTTGTTGTTTTAATACACGACTTTCTTTAAACAGTAACATAATATTATTTTAACATAGTGTCACATTATTTGGTTGCTATGTCGGATGCGTAAACCATACTTTACACAACTACTTAAAATTAAACTGAACTATTTTTATAATTTTCTTTACCGCCTCTGTGGTCTAGAGCGGTTCAGGTGTTGGGCTTGACTTGACGAGGTCCCGGGTTCGATTTTCTACTACATAATTGTTGCCTGGGATTGGATATGTGCCCGGTTGGCGATAGAAATGCCACCTTTCACATTGTGGGACTTAGTATCTTTTAATTTAGTCGTGGGAATCCTGGTTGTGCCTCTGCCTACCTCATAAGGTTATCAATTCGCCTGCTTTAGTTTTGTATGTTTTGCTATGCCATGGCTCGGCCAATAACGAATGGATTTTGATAGTTATGTTTTGGGAAGGTAAGGCACGATTTCCGAACTGGTCCCACATACATTTTATCAAGATCAGACTAGGGTTTGTGAGTCGTACATTATTAAGTATAGTACCAGTCGTTGGGTCATGGTAAAATTTAGATGGTACCGTCTCAGATTTATAATCTTCCTTCGAAAAAGGAATTATCAAATCTCGACTTGGTAACGAGATTGCTGTCGCTTTTTACAGTTTTTTTTTTATCTCGAAGAAACTTTCTGTCACGAACTATATTATTTTGCAATCACACTTATCTATAGATACCTTTTATTGCCGCCATGGCATCAGTCATCGCCATTGTTATGATCCGAGTAGGAAGGTAGGCGTGAGGTGTTGGGCGTATAAAGCCGATTGACGTCTTTTATGACGGGTTTGTTATGATATCATACCTAGTTAGCTAGCTCGGGTGTTATCCAAGGTTGATGTCTCCTCTCAGTAAAACTGCAAACGACTCCAACCATTTCATTTGGTACAACGTCGCGATTTGATATCTAATTGTTTTTCCGAAACATAGCAAATGTTTCCGAAATTGTCCCACATGAATTTTATCAACATCCAGCCAGTAGTTTTTGAGTTACACTTGAAAGTGCATACATTTTTCACTTGGATATTGAATATTTAAGATAAGCGATAAATTTATACAGTGGCCCAGTCACCCTTATCACTAAGGGTTATGAAAAATAGATATTATCCGATTCTCAGACCTGTTGAATATGCATATAAGATTTGTGATCATAAATTGAGATGTAAGCTATCCTATCTTTCAAGTTGGATCAAACTGCACACGGTTTGTAAATTTGATCGATTTCGGTTAAGTAGTTAGGAGTCCATCGCGGACAAACAATGTAACATGTAATTTATAAATGTAAAGATAAGATTGAGTATAACTCCGTGTTTTGGTTCCTTTGCAGAATAGACCACCTGCCTTCTTGCCAGGCAGCTCGTAAAAGGCGAGCTTAACGTCACTAACACCGTGACATCTGACTAGGTAGTAGAGTTTCGCAGCGACTCACCCGGATTGGTACCACCGCCTTACCTATTCCTGCCGCCGTAACGTTATGACGTGTTCCGGTTTGGGGAGTAAGGCTACCTTACACTTACAACTTACTTTTGCTGGAGGCCTAACATCCCGGCCTCAGGTCGGCAACGCACCATTACCACCTTTGGTGTCTCTAGGCGGCGTGAATTTTTTACCATCAGGAAATCCGTCTGCTTGTTTGCCTTCCAATATCATAAAAAAACTCAAACACTACTAGTTGGGATCTATCTTGGGGAACATTCTTTTCTTGTTACTGCAGCAAGTTCTAATGGTATCCCCACATGATGACGTGACATGTCGCGGTCGCTCTTACACAAGTTAATGTGCAAAGTGAATGTAACATTTAACGATACATTTCAAACGTGAAATAAAATGTTCGCGACTGAGATGACCGTAAGAAGTCCATTTCCTGATGTCTAAATGTTGGACAGAATCTGACAGTTTCGTTTTCTGTCTAGAAACTTTAAATCAACGTTTTGCATACGTAGGCTATGTATTTCTGCACGTTTATTAAGTGTATCCTGCAACACGGAACTCCGGATGGTAAGAAGAGCATGACAGAGTCGTTATGGTGGCAGGAATAAGTAAGGCGGTGTATTCCTACGCGGGCAAGTTGAAGCACAGAATTCTACCACCTAGTGGCACCTTTAACATCTAGTGGTTCTGTTACTTATGATCTAAATTTCAACCTATTCTTGCTTCTTACGAGCAGTCTGGTAGATAGGCAGGTGGTCTATCTTACTCAGCGGACCCAGCCCAACATGGGGAAATGGACACTTACAATCTTAGCGATTTTACACAGTTTTGTGTCTAATTTTTTTTACCGGAAAATTCTATGAAATTCGATAATATCCTACGCTGACGCAGTGGTGGGCAACCAGCTAGTTTGATTATATTTTAAGGGCTAGAGCTTGTTTGCTTTTGATATAATTAAAAGTAGTTAAATTTTAATATATGAGGTATCCTATTTAAACAATTTTAAACGAAGCTTTATTAAACTTGTTGGAGTAGGGTACCTATATCTTCTGCTGCTTTCGTGGACGAAGCTTGATACTGTACATGTAGAAAACCTCGTAAATTTCAAAAAGTTACTAAAAGCAAATGCTTGGGTAAGAGTTGGTTTATTAGGAAATAGTTAAATAGTTGTTTACGTGAAAACAGTAAGAAAAAAGTAGTAATTAATTTAGCGACACTAGAGACGAATTAGTTTTATTTGTATTTATGTGAATTTATTTGTTGCGACTTGATTGGTTGGGTTACAGGGTTGCTAACATTTCTTCCTAAGTAATCGTACAAATACTCTAGAGAATAATACCTACTTACTAAAACTACATAACATTTAAAATTGTTGGTAACAACAAGATTGAATATCTTTACTATCGTCGAAAAACATCGTATTAAACAATTTAAATGGTGCGGTTGGCAACACTGGGCCGAAGGCACTAATGACATCGCTACTCCTTAACCACTACGCGTAATATGCGTTAAAATTTAAATAAAACTACAAGAAAATTTACGAGTGTACACTGGTAAAGCGCGACCAAACATCGGTACCAGAATCGAAAAAACCGTCTACATACTATTTAAATCGTACAGTTGACAACATTGACGGTTGATGACGTCACTATTTTCTTAACCCGAAACTATAGTATACAATGTCACAAAGACAAATATCGGAAACGTCCCGTCGCCGTACCCTCATCACTATTGACGCAAGTGTGTATGTGCACTACACCCTCGTTTATCGCGGTCTCCATCGAGCCCCACATACTTCCCGTTATAGACATAGCCCTGAAGGTGAACGTCACGTCGATATTTCCCTGGCGGTTGGTAACAGTGTAACCTACAAATTATGTGCCTTCTACGTAAATTGTAGCAATATTGTATGGGTACGTTGCTTTTAATACACTCACGGCCGCGCTCCGAGACGCCAGTTATGTTTAGTCATTTGTTAAGTACATATATATTTTCTGGACAAAATTGTAACGTCAATTATGTTTTAATCAGTCATTATGTCAACTTTTTCCATACGAAATAGTGACTTAATCATAGATTAAATTTTAATTTACATCTCTGTGTTCGGCAGCTAGGTTTCGTTGGTGTAGGGATGTGAAAGCACCATCGCCCGCTAGTAGGATAATATAGTAGTTAGATTGGAGTGCAATACAATACTTTAATTGATACAAAACGTTCGTAGCCAATTATTAATTTAAAATTTCGTTAATAGCCGACCCGGTCAACTTCCTATTGTTTGACAAAAGGTAGTTGACCGGGTCAGCTATTCAACAATAAATTATTATTTCAAATTCGTTGAATTCTTTTGTAACCAAATATTCATAATTCTTAAAAAAGTACTTTGTTTAAGATTACCAAATGACACTAATCCGATTCCAATTTCCGATTGGCATGAAATCGAGATTCAAGTGTACACCTACTTTTCCGTGAAAACCGCGTGACGTGGCTAAGACCTTTAGTTTCCAGTATCATTGGTTAATTGAATTCATTATTTCAACTGCGCAGATTGTAGATTATTTTCATTCAAAACAACGTTTTTAGACCTTGAATACAAACTACTAGACTTGTTAAACGGGATCAATTCAAAAGAGTTTTATTATTTCAATGGCACTTTAAAGTTGTAGCTATCCCGCTCGAGCCAGTTTATGTACTAGGATAAAATATAACGTAGAATAGACTCCTATCTCCATCAAACTATATCTCTCGTAACGATCCGGGTTTCTTGAGTAGGATAGACCTTCAAACTCTGCCTGATAGCTAGAGGTAAGCATAAGTTTAAACGAGCCATTACCAACTAGACCGCTGGTGGTAATACCGTGCGGCAAATTGTCGGGTCGTGGATCCACCGCTTAGCCCACTCCTGCCACCATAGTGTCATGATCCGGTTAGAAGTTAGAGCCGTTAAACGCCCCGGGCACAGGGCCACGACGCACCTGCAACATCTATGGTATCTATAGGCTACAGTTGTTTTTTACTCTTACCATCAGGAGAACTGTATACTTGTTATCATAACTCAAAAACAAAACACTGAAACAATTATCTCCACACTCCAAAAACTTCCATCTTAGAAGTATTACCTACTAGCTGTTGTCTGTGGCTTCGTCTACGTTTTCACAAGAACCCGTTTTGCGATTGGCATTTGAAGTGGCCTATATGTTAATCCAGGTTACAATCTATCTGTGTTCCAAATTTCAGACAAATCTGTTTTGCCATTCGAGCGTGAAAAAGTAGCAAACATCAACACATAAACACATACTTTCGCATCACTTCACTATCTTTGTATATATAATTCTTCTGTGAGTGTGTATGTCACTGAACTCCTTCTAGACGGCTGGACCGATGTTGATGAAAGTTTTTGTGCGTGTTCAAGGGAATTCGAGAATGGTTTAGATTCACAATTTGGTCTCCTGGAAAATGTTTTTTTAATTAATTTTTTAATAATAAGTCGATGTTGATTTTGGAATGTTACACATCGGATCCCACAGACTGCGCTACTGTCGAAGCATTAATGTCAAGCGATACGAAGTTTGCTGGGTCAGCTAGTGTAGTATAAAACAAAGTCGCTTCCTCTGTCTCTATGTTCCTTTGTATGCTTAAATCTTTAAAACTACTCAACGAATTTTGGTGCGGTTTTTTTAAATAGATAAAGCGATTGAGGAGGAAAGTTTAAATCTACTTAGTCTGGCCATAAATACTGTTACACTTAAAAATAAAAAAATATTACATTTGAATTTCGAATCTGTCATTTTTATACGATTGTTCATTGTGTTTTCTCATTTTGGCGCCAATACATTGTACAATATTTTGCGATATTAAAATGGAGTGGGGTGATAAAGAGAACCGAATTGCTGTGATTGCATTACACAAAGTAGGTATGGAGCCAAATGCAATTTTTAAAACTCTCCATACACTTGGTTTTAGTAAAATGTTTGTGTACCGGGCTATTAATAGGTACAATGAGACTTCCTCTGTTTGTGACAGAAAAAGATCTGGCCGTCCACGTAGTGTTCGTACGAAAAAGGTGGTCAAAGCAGTAAGGGAAAGAATTCGAAGAAATCCTGTCCGAAAGCAAAAGATTTTATCTCGGGAAATGAAGATAGCACCTAGAACCATGTCGCGTATTTTAAAAGATGACTTAGGACTTGCAGCCTATAAGAGACGCTCTGGTCATTTCTTAACTGATAATTTAAAGAAGAATAGGGTCGTAAAATCGAAACAATTACTGAAGCGGTACGCAAAGGGAGGTCACAGAAAAATTTTGTTTACGGATGAGAAAATTTTTACAATTGAGCAACATTTTAACAAACAAAATGACCGTATTTATGCTCAAAGCTCTAAGGAAGCTTCCCAATTAGTCGACAGAGTGCAACGTGGACATTATCCAACTTCAGTGATGGTTTGGTGGGGTGTTAGCTATGAAGGAGTGACTGAGCCATATTTTTGTGAAAAAGGTATCAAAACATCGGCACAAGTGTATCAAGATACCATTCTTGAGAAGGTAGTTAAGCCCCTTAACATCACCATGTTCAATAACCAAGTATGGTCCTTCCAGCAAGACTCGGCGCCGGGTCATAAAGCTCGGTCCACGCAGTCTTGGTTGGAAGCGAACGTTTCGGACTTCATCAGAGCTGAAGACTGGCCGTCGTCTAGTCCCGATCTTAATCCGCTGGATTATGATTTATGGTCAGTTTTAGAGAGTACAGCTTGCTCTAAACGCCATGATAATTTGGGAGTCCCTAAAACAATCTATACGATTGGCAGTGAAGAATTTTCCCATGGAAAGAGTGCGTGCTTCTATTGATAACTGGCCTCAACGTTTAAAGGACTGTATTGCAGCCAATGGAGACCACTTCGAATAAGCTTTTTATATTTTTAATTGTTGTATATTTATGTATTAAACTAACACACTGTAAAAGTAATATATGTTATTTGCAGTTAAAAAAATATTTTTTTTCTTTATTACAATATTTATGGCAAGACTAGGTATATTTAATATCCGTGCGAAGCGGGAGCGGGTCGCTAGTTTATTATGTTAGTAGGATAAAAAAAATATTTTGTCAACATTTGACTACACTGTTAAAAGTTATGCGTGGTCTGTTTTAAAAAAATATACACGTCGAATTAAGAACCTCCTCCTCATTTTCGTCAGCTGAAAAAATTATTTTCTAACAGACTTATTACAGTGCAATTTCAATCGGATTAAGTAATGTTCAATGTATTTTTATCACCAACACATTTTTTTATATTATTTATCAATGACGGTAAACATGTTTATGGCTTATACATCATTACTCATGTATGGCGTCAGTGCTTGCTATTGACGTGTTCCGGGGAGTGTAGGGTAACCCGTAGGCATACACGTGACAATGTAGCCTAAAATAACTGCACCAGCAACTATGGCGTCTTCAAAGGCCTCTCTTACTATTAGGAGAGCATACGGCTTCGATATCTATGTCTAAAATTTTTTTATGTTTTTATCTCTTATTAGAATCTGAATTACTAGCTAACTATCAGCAGGCGATGGGTTGTCCACATCCCTAGGCCTTCAATTGATTGAAATCTGAACCGCTGGGAGCGAATGTCTGTGCCACTATGCAACTAATTAACTATGGTGTCTTCATAGGACGGTACTCGTACTATCTGGAGAGGCATGCTTATCCGATGTCTAATGCCCGATTTCACCAAGAGCCCCTATACTTTAGGGGACCTTTTAACGTTACTTACGGGACTGTTTCCATATAAAACAGTCCCCTGAAATACGTTAAAAGTCCCCTAAAATATAGGGGCTCTTGGTGAAATCGGGCATAAGTCCACTATTTTTTGTTTATAATATCTTCTTATTAGAATCTGAATTGCGATGGGGTCGTCACATACCTAGGCCTGCAATTGATTGAAACCTGACACGCTGGGAGCGAATGTCTGTATAGTGAGTGCATTTGTCAACATCCGCGGCTTAAAGGCGTCCTATAGTTTGTGTTCAGCTTGACAATGATGTGTCTGGACATTTAATTGGAATGACAACGTTTCGGAGAAATGATTTTCGCTGTAGCTAAAATGTCGCATATGGTTGTGACTTTAGAGAGTAGTTGCTCAGCTTGAGAATTTTGTCAGAACTTTAGAGGCATACTTCTAGAAGTAGCTAAAACGTTGCTTTTGTTGGGATTTTAGAGATTATTTGCTAAACTTAAGATTTTTGTCAGAACTTCAGAGAAATGCTTCTAGAAGTAGATAAAATATTGCTTTTGTTGCAATTTTAGAGATTAGTTGCTCAGCTGAAGATTTTTGTCAGAACTTCAGAGAAATGATTCTAGAAGTAGCTAAAATGTTGCTTTTGTTACAATTTTAGAGATTAGGTGCTCAGCTTGAGATTTTTTTCAGATTCAGAGAAATGCTTCTAGGAATAGTTTAAATGTTTCTTTTGTTGGGATTTTAGAGATGAGTTGCTCAGCTTGAGACTTTTGTAAGAAACTCCCACCTATCACATTGCTTGACTTAGTCTTTACGACACTGGTTGTGCCTTCGGGGATATGGGTGTAAAGATACTTTTTTTTTACTTTACACTACTTGCTCAGTTTTAGATGAAGACCGATTACATTTTTTCAATAAGAATACTATAGTTCCCGTCACGAGAAGCTATAAATTATGTAAACAAACGTTCGGGAGTTAACAACATTTGGTTCAAATATAAAAGTTTTTTTTAAATATTTAATTATAAATTCAATTAATTAATAATTTAAATATGTATAATAAATTACGTATGTTTTGACATTTTTTTCGTGGCAAATTGATTTCCTTAGGTGTACTGGGTACTGGCTTCATTATACGTTAATACACAATAACAAATAATGGATAAAAAAAATTAAAATTAAGGCAACAATTAACAAAACTAACAACAATAACAAAGTGATAACGAAAAGATAAAAAAAATAACAATAACAACCAAATCCGCGATTTTAACAAAGCAATGAAAAATTCAAAACTCGAATGACGCGTTTATTTCAAAAAGGTTTGCATTCCCGGCGACCGGCGCGTCCCCGTACCAAGACACTCAAACGTCAGTCGTTAGATATGATCCGACTAAATTAAGTAGGTTGTTACTTTCATATAACCCGTCTATATTTTTATTTCGATTGAATATGGTCAGTTCATTATTGTCTCGAAGTAAAAATAATTACTTGGTAAAAGATGTTTGTTTACATAATTTCTAGCTTCTCGTGACGGGAACTATAGTTGCCATTATTGGCTCTTGTAAGACTTTTAAGAAATGCTTTTTTTAGCCTAGTTGCAAAGGTTTTGCTTTTTGATACGACATAGGGAGTAGCTACTTAGCTGAACTCTGCATTTTTAGAGCAAGGCCACAGGGCGGCGGCGCACCTGTAACATCTATGGTGTGTATAGGCCAGTGTTGTCTTTGTTCACGGTTGACCTATCACATTAAAAAGGTTGCTTCGCTTCTGAGAGGTCGATAGGGAGAAACGTTTAATATATGAGTAGTAATCGCATAGCAATTTACAAAATGTGACGCATGATCAGTTTACATAATTGAAGCACGTGCTTATAATTATTATGAAGGTATGCGTCATAACACGAGTGACGATTCGACACGCTGAATTTATTCGAAATACAACGTTGGTATAGATTCTAGGTGGTATCGCTTCTGTGGTCTAGCGGTCCAGGTGTTGGACTTGACTTCTTGAGGTCCCAGGTTCGATTCCCGGGTCGGACAACATATAGAAAATTCGGTTTTTTTTTGATTTTCCAAAAAGAAAATGTTGCTCGGGACTGGATTTGTGCCCGGTTGGCTATACGCTTACCACCTATCACATTGTGGGACGTTTTCGGCTAGTCGTGGGTGCCCTGGTTGTACCTTTGCCTACCTCTTTGGGGATATGGGCGTGAAGATATGTTGGTATAGTTTACGTCCGGTAATTGACGTTTCGAAATATTAAGTGCTTTTGGTCTAGAAATTGCATTCACTTAGTTACCGGTAGAGGTGCTGTTTAAAGTTTTCATACTAATCATTTACGGGGACGCTTGCGAATCTAGTAATTCGACTAGTCTCAGGGACTTGGCATTAAGATATGTATGTATGTACTCCGATCATGAAAATCCTTTCACCAACAGAAAGCTTCAGGATATACTTACGTAAGCTATATTTTATTATGGTTCAGAAAAAAAATCAGCAAAAAATAAAAGGTTATGTAACTCAAGTCGGAGAAAAGGTGGCAAGATGACGCGTTTTGCCTAGAACGGAGTGGGCACGGGTAGGCTAGTTACAGTTATAAATTAAAAAAACACTATTTTCGTAACTTGATCAAGTTTATACGGGGCCCCTCTGATCATAAACCTTTCTTTCTAAAAAAAAGAAACACCCGAGCAATTGAACATACAAAAAATAAACATACAGACGAATAACGAAAATCGTGTTACGATAATACTGTGTTACTAGATAAGAACCCGGCTTAGCTCGGGTAAAATGTGGCTCATAATACACAACTAGGTGCAAAATGTAGGAAGATATTTCTGTAATCACCGGTTTTCAAGGAATATTAAAGGTATAAGCAAGACATAGATTCGTATAGCTTCAATCATTGTGTTTAATAAATTAAATAAAAACTGCCCAAGTTTTTACACAAACAATTTTTATTTTAAATCAAAAAGTAACAAAACCAAT
Source organism: Calephelis nemesis (assembly GCA_002245505.1). Classification (NCBI taxonomy): domain Eukaryota; kingdom Metazoa; phylum Arthropoda; class Insecta; order Lepidoptera; family Riodinidae; genus Calephelis; species Calephelis nemesis. The sequence goes on from NJDD01003072.1 coordinate 126,203, forward strand.
AGCAATGACTACTTATCCGAGAATTTGGCAACGGTACCTACTTGTAAAGGAATATTCTTTACACACATCACAAAACAGAACGTTATTAACTACCCAAGATGGCGACTGTGATTTTTCTGTCAACACAACACAAATTTAACATAGAATTTAACAAAATACTCAACAATCCGAATTTTGCGGATATATATTGTCGACTCAAAATCATTATTTTTTTATGTTTTATTATTCAGGTAAGGTTTCAATCGAGTCTACCGTACCCCTTAACGAAATTATTAATATAGATAATAAGTTTAAGTGTAAAATAATATAAAAATATTGTAAATATCTTTCATAATGATTATTACACCTTTAATTATTCGATTTGTTAAATCCACAAGAATTATTTTCTTGTGTTGATAATATAATTATCAGTTTAATAAAACATGGATAAATCGTATAATAAAGGTAATGAAGCAACGTGATGTCGGTTAAAAATAGCCATTTCTCGTCAAGGAAAACGTTAACTTGTCCTTTAATATATAATTACTGCTCTTTACCAACTGTTTATTGTTAGTACATTTTAATTGTTTCACTAACACCGTGACATCTGACTAGGTCGTAGAATTTCGCAGCGACTCGCCCGGATTGATACCACCGCCTTATCTATTCCTGCCGCCATATCGTTCTGACACTGAAGCATTGGCTTGCCGTTGACGTGTTCCCGTTCGGAGGATAAGGTGGCTGGTAAACTTCAGCCACCTTATCCTGGACGGCCTCAGGTTGGCAACGTACCATTACCACCGTTGATGTCTCCTGGCGGCGTGAATTTCTTACCATCAGGAAATATCATAAGAAAATATTTTGAGTTACGTACTCGAGTTTCCATTGTCATACAATCTACACTACACATATCTTTACTTTTTGCAATCGACACAATTTTTCGTCTTTGTATCTAGTTTTTTTATATGAAATGACATTTTATCTGACGTTGTACTCTATTGCAAAAATAAATGCAATTGTGGAGAAATATGCATTACTGAAGAAAACTAATAGAAATATTATCTGCTTATTGTTACAATTTTCGAGCTACAAACTGAGACCATAGATTGCTGGTTACATACATATCTTCACACCAAGCCCCTTACAGGGTAGGCAGTGAGTATTAATTGCCAAACCTCACGATCCTGGCATACTATTCTAGCTTTCTCTACATTCATTACCCTTTTCATACAAATACGCCGGTTCCGGAGACTTGACACAACCTTTAGTAATTTCTTTATTAATGATAAAGAAATGATACCTCAAAGTTAGTAAATTACGTCCTTGTTTTGTGATTGTTAGTCAACATAAAAATAGATAGGTATCTTAATAAATTAAATAAACAACCAGACCTAGAAATACATATATCTATTTAGTATCTTGAATTATTCTTAACCCTGAATAGCAAAACTATTAGAACATTTGAAAACGTAAGATAAATAAAATCTCGTGGCACAGAACGGTACGAAGTTCGCCGGAACAGCTTGTGCCTATTACATAAAATGCGAAATGTTTCTGTTTAATTGTTGTAAATATATCGTGCGTACACAGCGTTTATTATTAACTGCTCCGTCCTATTTTCTGTGAAGTGGTCAATTGTACCGTGAATAGACGGATACGGTGCCGACCAAACGCCATTTTCTAACCATACTCAGTGGATACATTAGTATTCTGTTTAGTTTTTGGGGTTCCGTACCACGAATGGCACAACCTCTAATGGCGGAACCTTTATCTATATTATATAGTAATACGTGAAGCAAAAACTTTGGACCCCTTTTTCCGAAAATTGCGGGGACGCAGGACCATAAAATTTGGCACACTTATAATTTACTAGCTGCGCCCCGCGGTTTCACCCGCGTAATTCCCAATCCCGCGGGAACTCCGGGATAAAAAGTAGCCTATATGTTATTCTGGGTCTTCAGCTACCTACATACCAAATTTCATCGTAATCGGCTTTGTAGTTTTTGCGTGAAAGAGTAACAAACATCCATACATCCATAGATCCATACATCCATACATACAAACTTTCGCATTTATAATATTAATAGGATGTGTAGGAGAAGTGCAGAACGCTAATATTTTTTAATAATAATGCGTATAAAATACATTAAATCAATAAATAAAACATTACCCACACTACAATGCATTTGACACACACAAACAAATATATTGATGATAACGATAAAAGATCACAAATGGCGCACCATACAGTTTGGAAACAAAGTAGTTGGTCTTGAGAAATGAAGATGGCGTTCGTATCAACAAGATATTAAAATTTATTATGGTCGAATTACGACCAACGAGCGACCACTAGTAACAATAATTCCCAAAGTAGTCCAGGTGGATCTCTACGGGAGACAAGCGATTTTAAGGAAAGGCATTGTCCCACAATGCATCCCCTCCCCTAGCTATGGCCATGCAGGGGTCCACAAAATCTAGCAAATTTTGATAGTGGTATAAGAGACAAAATAGTTTGGGAATCTGTGTTAGAGGATCACTTTGTTGTCCGTACATCCGTCTCCTTTTTTCTCGGAAAGGTATGTAGGTATTTGCAATTTATATTAAATATTCAAGTCTGGCCCTTGGAGCTGTGAACAATCAACCTCCAAAGCCAACTCGATCAAAAATACAACCATTTATGCCGCAAATTTAAAAAAATATTTCAAAACTTGCAAGGGAATCCAAACATATGAGGAAGTTGGTGCATAGCATTCTATCAAAAAATGGTCACTTTGGTAATGAACTGTTTAATACATATTCGCCTCTTACGACCTGCCAGATAGACAGGCATGGGAAAACCAGGGAAAGGGAAAATACGTCGTTTTATTTTTCATTTCACTGCGATTTTCACAAACTAATTATAAAATTTAACCTTTATTATCTATGTAGATAAATAAATCTACATTTCTCGTTGTCCTCGCATCACGCTTGGACGGATGGACCGATTATGCTAATTATGTCGTTATGTTTTTGTCAGGAAGGTTCATAAGAAAAAAAAAAGTTTAGCGGAATGCTTTAACTCTTACAAACTTTGAGTATCTGAACCCAATTTGTTAATAACTGAAATAGATTATTGAATTACTAGACTATATTATGCGTTTTAAGATAGTAATGACGTCATGAACCTAGCAACGCTCTCGACCAATCAAATCGCAGAAAATTAGGAATTATATGATTTAACTGTTAGGGATGTCACTACGTTGGTGACGTTACCATTTTCTTTACGCGAACGAATTATAGATGTTAGGGCTGTCTATCGTTTTGCGTTAGGAATATAATTATTATTATTCCCTCGATATCATGTTTACTGGGGTGTATGAAAACGACCTATCTTGCCTTGAATGTCAACTTCGATGTAAGGGACCACCCTACGTTCACGACAGCTCAATGATAACTAAAAAATAATTATGAACACTGTCTTTATGGAAATGTTGTTTTTACCATAATACTAGCCGACCGGGCGAACTTCGTATCGTTTGATAGCATGCGTAGCATGATAACAGCTATTAACAGTTTCTATTTATTTTTTCCCATTTTCCGTGCAGTTTTCCTAGATTTTTCTCTTCATAAAATAACTAGTAACATATGTCTACCTATTCAGTCGTGATAGTTTCCTGATCTATGGGAGACCAAACGTAATTTTGCAATGTCTTTACTCTCAAACTTTGACGTACTATTCAACTACTCAAATATGCGAAAACATCATGTTAGAGGCTCACCCAACACAATTCAAAATTTGTATTACTGATTCTTAACGTCAGTGTTCGCCATTGTCGTATTCCTTCTCGGATAGTTGCGTAGACTTGCACGCGTGGCCTTAGATCGCAGCTATCATCGACTCACCAGTTAGGTTTATGGTAGCTATTAGCGACAGCTGTATCTTACCATCAGGAAGCATCCTGCTTACGCGCTCTATTACATGCACACATTCACACTACAGTACACACTTCACAGTACTAAAGTACATAAGCTGAACTCTTCACTCATGTGACAATTTGAAATGTTCCAGGCAAGGACGGCTCCAAGGTGACGACCGTGGTGGCGACGCCGGGGCAAGGCCCCGACAGACCGCAGGAAGTTAGCTATGCCGACATGAAATTAATCGGTAATGGCAGCTTCGGCGTCGTCTATCAGGCCAAGCTGTGCGACACGGGGGAACTTATTGCAATCAAAAAGGTGCTCCAGGATAAAAGGTTTAAGGTAAGAAACATTATTGTGTAGTAGAGTGCTGTGCAGCAGGTTGGCCGGGTGGGGATCCACCGCCGTACCTATTCCTGTCGCCACAGACTAGCCAGTAGACTCGCACAAGGGCTAGACGACCACAGGATAACGACGCACCTGTTCCGCAAGCCACTGCTATCTCTTACCATCAGAAGAGTCGTGTTCTAGTTCACTGACCTCTTCCATAAAAAAGCTACATCCTTAGAGTTCGGCACTGTGCTTTTGTGCTAGAGGGGTGGAGGAGGGAGGGTGTCATTTTCCAGTCCAGAGAGTAGGATATCTGCACGCTCGCACTTTAAGCCTAACACTGGCCACACGATACCGACGCACCTATGACAACTTTGGTCTTTTATAGGCTACAGTTATCTCTGACGACCAGCGGTGTCGCTTGCTTATTCGCTGTCTTACCATAAAAAGAAGACATGCATACTTGGTATAAGATAGCGACCCACCAGTAATACCTTTGGTGTCTACAGACGACGCTAGTCTCTTACCACAAAAAAAGAATGAAAACTTGTTAATAGATCGCAAAGATGAAACAGAGTATATAGAAATGGAAAACATTTTGAGTCATAGCAGAGTAGCAAGGAGTTCCTAAGAGGCTAGAGGCGGTTTATGTTATATTTCACACCATGACTTCTTTTCAACCGACGAAAAAATTTATCTGGTTGTATATTTGACGCCCATTTGTTTTAGACCGATATTAACAATTCTTTTTTTATAGCGTATACTCGTATGTAGTATGCAATTATTATATTGGTTCAGAGATTTTTGAGTTATACTTAATAATACGTACTTAATTTTTTTACTTATCGCCTCCGTGGTCTAGTGTTGGCGGAGACTATATGAGGTTTTGGGTTCGATTCCGGGGTTAACAACGACAAAAAACATTGCTAAAAATAATTTAATAATTTGATAAGTGTCCGGTTGGTGATAGGTTTGCCACTCATCACATTGTGTGACTAAATATATTTTCGGCTAGTCATGGATGCCTTGATTCTTTGGGGACCCAATCTTTGGGGATACGGGCGGACTTCGACGATCCAATGCTGCCAACTTAGCTACTTTATAGCCCGATCTAGCTACTTTTCAGTGAGGACAGCTCCAATTTAATAAAATTTATAGATACATTTATTATTACGTGCGACCTACTGAGTACTAAGTAGGTACGTACCACTTATAATCAGCTACTTATAGCAACGTTTTTTAGGTAAAAACAGAAAATCTAGTAGCTTTTGCACATTATCTAGCTACTGATTGGAATAAAAAGTTGGCAATATGCAACGATCATTTATTAAAATGGAAGTCGTTTGTGGTCAATTTTAATGGATTTAAATTAAAAGCTAAAGCGACATAGTGTTTCCAAGTTTGAAATTAATACAGGAATCTTTTTTTCTATCGTATAGGATACAAATGTTATCATTTTAACACAGATACATATTTTCCCTATGAGTTATGATGTGTTGTAGAATTTCCTATGGAAACGTAAAATTTGTCATTCTGCCAAAATAGAGTTTCTCGGTGACGCTGAAAATCTTGTACCCTTGAGTGGTTTATTAAAGTTATTTATATTTAAGATTTTCACAAATTTTCAGGAGAATCTTGCCAAACTGTTTGTTGGTTTTAATTACTTTATTAGTATACGCCCTAGTAGTCTACGTCAGGGAGCTGACAAAACATGCCCTTAAGATTGTTGCGATTTTTTGGAGTAGTCTATATTTTAAAAACAATTTTAAACTCCAAAAAACTGATTTCAGTTTGAATGTTACGAGATGTCGTCTAAGTAAACAAAAATACGCATAATTAAATAAAAATTAAAACAATCACTTTTCGGACCTTAATCAACCCGAAAATTATCAAAACAAAACTTTTACTCCTTTTTCGATACTCGGTAGAAAATACTACATAGTATGGGATAATCAATTCTTGCACCTTGACTAGTAAAAAACCTAAAATAAAACATGCATTTTTTATCCAACTTCCTAAATAATATAAGGTAAGTTCGCTAGTTCGCGTCCACTGTCCATTTCGCGTTCGTCCCATGGAGGTTGTATAAAAATACTTAAAAATAAGTATACTAATGCACTAGGGAAATCAAGTAATTTTTGCCTATTAAATAAATTTATTATATAATAGATGAATTATAATATATTTTGAGATATACTTATAAAGATAGAAGAAACGTACGATGTAAACATAACTTTTCCTTTAATTGTTCAAAAAAAACAAATAATCTTAGCTATGCAAAAAAAGTATGAAGATATATAATTTCCGTAAAAAAAAACAGTAAACCTCCGCTCGTTTGTTTCATGGTTAATTTTTCGTTGTTATAAGTGTAGTTGAATAAATTTCTTTCTTTCTAGACCTTGAAAGCGTGGACGCGAACTGCCGAATTGACCCTATTAAGTCTTCAAATTAGCTTTCTAAAGATGATATTGACAACGGCTTATGTTCATCTTTTCCTGTTACATACTTCGACATCTTTGGTTTTTATAGCGACATGTATTTATCGATATTAGGAAATTATCAGCATTTTCATTCTTTGGTGTCCGTTGTTCAATCTCTGAGGTAGAGCTTAAACAAATTTTAGTATACATACTCGGATATTTGTGTTGTCTTTGCATGAAGCATTCCTCGATTTCGTATTAATTTCCGTAAATACTCTGATGGCCGCCTCGTTGGTTGAAGGTCTAGCGTGCACGCCTAATGCCGCCCACCAACCGCGAGGCTCGGGCTCAATTCCTGACGAAGATATGCATTTGTGTGATGAACGTCTGCTGTCTGCATTTCTGGGTCTGGGTATAAAAATATTGCAGTATCTTTTTAAATATGATTAGTATAGTTAACCAACACCCATAACGCAACCATATAATTTGCTTACTTTGGGTACAAAATAAATAACTTATTTGCGGTTAGATTCAATTTTGTGTAATTTGTTCAAGTGTGTTTATTTATGTCATTTGATTTGAACAAAAATGCGTCTGATAAAAAACTGCATCGAATATGTCAATTACTCGAAAATCTGTTAGTATGTGTATATAGGTACCTATTATCACTTAACAGTCAATTTTCATCTGAAGTCGGAGCGCTTTTCCAACAAGTTATTACTTCTTATTTATTGTAACTTAGACCTCGAGTAAATTAAATATCTGAGTTAATTAGTTCCAAAATTGTCATCGAGGCTTCACGTGTAATCGAGGGCAACAACTAGCAATATTCCACCACATTAATAGGAAGACTACTGGTTTATTTTTGTATGAACCGAAACAAATTTCTACACATTTTTTTGAAGATAGTGCTGATTAGTTTAACTAAAAGTATACTTTGTTTAAATTTAGTTTTCAACCCCGATGGAAAAAGAGAAGTATTATACGTTAGCGTCTCTGTGTGTGTTTATTTGTCAGTGGCGAATCTCCTAAACGAATGGACCCGATTTCGATGCTTTTTTTTTGTTCAAAAGCTGACGTGATCGAGAGCGTTCTTAGCTATATTACGGATAGTTTTTGTTGATATTTAAAAAAAATATATATATGTTTTGATATTGATGTAATTATTGTAATTGTATTGCAGAACCGAGAGTTGCAGATCATGAAACGACTGGAGCATTGTAATATTGTCAAATTGAAATATTTCTTTTACTCAAGCG
>NJDD01003072.1:135008-156044 GCA_002245505.1 Calephelis nemesis
TCCTAAAGTGTACATAACTTACCATTTGATATATAGAGTGAGATAAAATAAGGTTTAACGTTTGTCAAGTATTATTATATTTCTTGAGGTTTGCTGTTATGGTATGTTTGCTACAGGATTGCTGTTACCAACTAATATAGGATGATACAAATTACAAGCAAATATTTGTTTATTGGAATGAAATTTATGTATGTAGTAATTTAATAGATCCCAAATGTTTGGATTCTATGTAGGGCATATGTCACATAACTTTGATTTTGTATGTTTATAAGGTGATATATTATATCATGTTTCGGTTCGCTGCGTAATAAAAATTAAATGAAATGAAAAATATTTATTTGCGGAATATGTGTGTTAAAAAGTTGTGGCAAAATTATTTAAGCATTTCAACGTATTCTACCATATTGTTGTGTGCAAATATTTTAGTATTTATATAAAACAATATTATTTTACATAAATTTTAATATTCAAAAAACTTTTTTTATAATAAATACAATTTAAATTATTAGTCGGAAACAATTTTAAAATATAATTAAATAAAATTGGGTATGTAGTGTAGCCGATATACTCGCACAATAGGCATAACAATCCCAGTCACTGAATAGGGACATACCTATAAAACCTATGGTATCTTTAGGCTAAAATTGTCTCTTACCATCAGGTCGAGTCGAGTTATTACATAAAAAATGAGTTAGCATGTCTACACTTTCTTGTGAACATTAATGATGAATTAATTTAATTTGCTATATAAATTTAATTATTATAATTTCCATAGAATAGAAAATTTCAACGAAATTAAAAAACGAATTAAAAAAACAACAACATTAGCACATTACTAATGGGAGCATAAAAACACCATCTTATTAGAAAGCTACTAAAAATTCAAAACCATCACATAAAAAAATAGATCAAAATGTGTGTAGAATTTTTGCTATCTGGCTTGTTTACCAATCTTAATGTTTTTATATAAAATCTGGTGTTCACGTCTCCTATGAATAGATTTATTTCATACTAAAGATGCAGATTATATGAACTCTTATAGATAGTTACATTTATTTAATGCTAGCAGAGTACATACTCGGTCGTCTCAAAAAAAGGGAGATTCGTAATTAGACTTCCTTATTTTTTAGTTGTGCCTTAATTTTTGATAGTTTTCGATCTGCTCATTTTTAATGAATTCGAATTTAGAACTTCCTTTTTGAATTTTGTCGTAACACTACAGTGGCCTAGTTTTATGTTACGTAATTGGATACACCCTAATTGCTTTGCTTATAACAAACAAGTGCTGCGATGTCATAAGTATGATGTAATGTATACATTAAAAACCTAACCTTCACCTAAGATGCCTGTGTTTGCTATGAAAGTGGCCAGTCGCTGTGTAATCACGAAATGATTAGGTTTTGGCGAATTATTTTGCTGTAGTGCTGTATTGAGAAACATGTGTTGTATATAAGAACAGGTTTAAATTTTTTCGAGCACAAAGACACACTTTACAATCTAAACTAGAATTTACTTAGAATAAAAAACTTAGAGTAAAAAAGAGAAAGAGAAGACTAGAGAAACTTAAGAATAAAAAACGATTTAACGTTAAACGCATGGACAAAAAAAACTAAACTGAATCATTATTTTATTTTCTATTTTATAATGCTAATGTTAATACAACCCCAGCTTAATAAGAAAACGTATTCAAAGCATAATTAACACATAAAAATATTAATTAAGAGAAAACAAAAATTAAATCTAAATTAGTTATCATCCAAAATCCCATTCATTACAACAAACGAAATATTAAGTTATTAATATTACCTATGTGTAAAAAAATTGTCAAAATAAATTTTATTAATTTGAAAAAAAATCGGTATAATTTTCCAAAATTAATAAAACGTACCCATAAATAGTGATGTTACATAGTTATATAATTTTTAAACGTGGTTCAAGGATAATAACCAACTCACAGGCATATTACGTCATTGAATATCGCAAAAATATCCAATACTGCCTATCTTATAGGGCCGGAGAGCGTGAAGGTAGACTTAGTACGTGGATACGCCACGAAACCTATAAAACCCATAAAACTACTGTACTGTACGTACATACTACTGTACATTCAATCTCGTCTGATTTATTGCTTGTAAAAGCTGAACATTGTAGTGACGATCTTTTTATTTACACTAAACTAATACACTGATTCCACAGAAATATACACAAATATATATGTTAATATTGTAACACATCGTGTGTTACACTTTTAATATTTTTTAATTAAAGATTGTATAAAAAACATTAAAAAAACTATTTTAAGGATTTGCTTCCGCATTCAGAGACGTCTATTAAATTTTACTCAGTCGTTAAGTCGACAATAAAAAATGTGACTTAATGGTAGATTAAATGTTTTTTGACGTCTCTGAGTGTGGATTTTAGTTAAACAATTTGTAAACTCCGACTACTACGCAATAATATTCCTTATCGTTTGTGTTTTTGGTTATAAAAATACAATTATTGCACTCACTGTATAATATGTCGTAGTAAGCTGAGATGTAACTATAAAATCGAGAGTGTCACAATTAAACTGTGATATTTAATTAAACATACTTATCTTCATCGCCTCTGTGGTCTAGCGGTTCAGTTGGACTTGACTGCATGACGTCCCGGGTTCGAATACCGGGTCGGGCAACAAAAATAAAAAATTGGCTTATTTATTGCTCAATAAAATTAATAAAAATATAGTTTTAATAGAAGGATTAACATTTTTAATTATTTATACGGCATCCCGTACGCATGTTAATAATTCGCGACGATTTTAGTTTAAAATCATATGTTAGTAGAAGGATGTTAAAATGTAACAAACATTTTGGTTGTGCAATGAATGTGTAAATAATATTTATCTAAAAGTAGGAACCATACATAGAGATTATTTTGCTCGATAACCTTTTCGTTGGTTCATACTGGATTAGATTCAAAAATATTTTCGTTACGAATCCTATTATCGCAAAGTTAAGGTTATTTTTATAATCGCAAGCATTGTTCGTAATACGCCTTAATAAGTTTATAGTTCAAGGTAAAGTCAAGCCTTAGTTTTGGGATAGACTTTGTAGAGAAGCCAAAAAAATAGTTGGCTTGATGCCAATTAGAAAGGTTGACTATAGGTTAACTTACAAGTTTTATAAAATAAAATAATAAAAAAATAATTTTTATACAATTTCATAACTATCATATTGAGGAACTTTGTGTCTTCGGCTAGTCGTGAGTGCCCTGGTTGTGCCTCTGCCTACCCCTTCAGGGATATGGACGTGAAGACACGTTTTTTTAGAATTGAAAAAAGATCCTCTATAATATTCAGCTACCATAATACAAGCAAAGGCAAGACATCATCTCAGTAAACATTGAAGGTAATATTTTCGAGTTTCGATTAGTGACATTAGTTTTCTCTTTACCATTCATTAAGTCTGTCTACCTTCACGCTCTCAGAACTTGCAGGACAAGTAAATTAGTATTTTTTTTCAACTTTTAAAAATTATCTTCATCGGAGTCAAAAAATATGCAGTAATAAATTGTCAAAATTAGTTTTATGCCCGGTTTCTATGTTCAAGAAACGTGTCATTTGATTACGAATGGTAGTGTTTTATGCCCGGTTCCTCTATTCAAAAAAACGTGTCGTTTTGATTACAGATAGTAAGATTTCTAACTACGGTTTTACGATTTATGCCCGGTTCCTATAATCAAAGAATCGTAATCCGTCAGCTAAACCATTCGTAGTTTGTTCAAAAGTAACGGAGCGTTACCAATATTTTCAAAAAATGTTTAGAATCAATAGTCGGAAACGAGCAACCGTTGTTAGTAATTTTACTAAGCGTACAAAATACTACCATCCGTAATCAAAACGACTCGTTTTTTGAATATAGGAACCGGGCATTAGACAGTTAACTCTGAACATTTTTTTAAAACGCCCTTTTGCTTTTGAGCAAACTATGAATTGATTTAAGTTACGTATTACGTTTCGTTGGTTACAGGAACCGGGTATTAATTAACACTCCTAATTTAAATAAATTATTACGGACTAGCGCCTACGAACAAACGAATTTTTTTTTTCGTGTTTTAACATTGTTACTGGAACATGAAACATTTTGATTTAAAAATGTTTTTTTTCGTAGAACTTTATACTTACTTATACTTATTTATACTTTTCGTAGATTTTTATTAGAACGTGGTACATTTTGGTAAATTTTATTGCAAATATATTTGAACTACAAACTTGGCAGCGGTTATCCATTTCGCTAGATTTGAAGTAACTTTGTAAGCGAGACAAAAATAAAGCCGCCATAAAACTAATGAGGGCTCTGCTATTTGTAATGAGGTATAATGGACTGAGCTACACAATTTAACGCTAAATATGAAAACGCTTCTTGTTTTACATTTGTTTATAAATTACTTCTATTGTTGACTACACGTGGTTCAATTTCTAGGGTTCAATTTCTGGGATAGGCACCTTAAAATGTGTTTACTATTTTTTAATGAAAACAATGTTACCCGGAATGCGATAAGTGCCTGGTTGGCGATAGATTTGCCCCTATCGCGGTGTAGGACTAGTAACTTAGGCTAATCGTGGGTACCTTAGTTCCACCTCTGCATGCCACTTCCAGGAGATGGACCTGAAGATATTTTTGTCTTAAACAAATTTCTAGTTTACAAATTACTTGTACAATATGTTACGTATATGTTGTGTATATAGTTTACAAATTACTTATACACAACCCAATTATTATGTCATTCTCAACAATAGCAATTATTATTTGAAAGAGCCCAAGTTGACATGCTGCAAGTTTGTGCAATATTTTAGAATGTACAAAGGATATTTCAACCTCCTTACTGGTACAGTAAGCAACACAGATATCTGACATTTGTTACAAATTTATTATTGTTACTGTATGTAATAAATAAATTTGTAAAAAAAAAGTTGAAAACTTTAGTCAACGCAACCTCTACTGTGACCCCCTTACTAATACTACAAACTATTGTAAAAGGGTCAAATATCTCCGTAGCTACTACAAAGTAATATAAAGGGGTCAAATATCTGTGTTGGTGCTACAAGGCAATGTAAAGGGATCAGATGTCTACGGTCTTACTGGCATTGTATAGGGGCTATCTACGTTGTTTACTATAACATTTGCAAGATGTTTTAAGCTAAAATGGGCATACGTAAGATGGGATTGGAAATATAGTTCAGTAGTTACAAATTAAACAACCAAACATATCAAGGTATACCGCATGCTGATCTGAGACTTCTTTGATAAATAAAGACTGGGCTGCCTACATACCAAGCAGCTCGTTTGTTGAAAATTTGAGTCAAATTGGGTCCCGTGTTTCCATGGTGTACTAATATATTCGTGCTCAGATAATAATTCCAAAAATCTGGCTAATCTTCGATTTACGGGCAGAATATTTTTACATTTATTATCTGCCTGTCGTAACAGACATGTTGTTTCTGAAATGGCTGGACTGATGTTGACAGGACTGTCACTGATAGATAGCTGATGTAATAAGGAGTAATTTTAGGCTACTTTTATTTTAGACTTTTTTTTTGTTAAATTCCACGCGGCCATAGTCGCAGTCAGAGATGAGATGTAATAAAAAGAATAGTCATTTTTCCCCAAATCTTCTGTGAAGCAAGTTTTAAGTATCTTACCATAATTTCTTAAGGTGACTTTATTAAAATACTTTAGTCTCGGAAGGCTTTGCGGTATAAACTGATTAAAGAGACGGAGAGGCAATCTTTATCACTACATAGTATAAAACACAGTCGCTTCCTCTGTCCCTTTGCATGCTTAAATCTTTAAAACTACGCAACGGATTTTGATTCGGTATTTTTAATAGATATAGTGACTTAAGAGGAAGGTTTATATGTATTTTTCATAACCGTGCAAAGCCGGGGCGGGCCGCTAGTATTTTAATAAAAAACGACGAGTTGATTTTGTCTAAATATTCTATTATTTAAAATGTGACCTTAATTAGTTGATTTTACTTTTTGTTTTTGAAAACTGTAAAAATATAAATTTACGAGAAAAATCATACAGTTCATTCATCAACAATCTGTTGTTATACTACAGACGATTAAAAGCTTATAATTATTACGAAACCATTGTTCCAAATTATCGAATAGACATTTGAAAATTTTGTCTATCTTTTTCTAATTTCTCTGAAATTACTTAAAGTCTGCACCTAGCTAAACGCTATTTTCAATACACAGGACAGGGTCGATAAGAAAAAACCGCATCAAAATCCGTTAGATAGTTTGAAAGATCAACTTCTTTTTTTTTAATAACGTATTCGCGGTAATATATATAGATAAACTTATTAGAGTTTGATATCTGAAATATTTTTATTTTATTATTCTAAAACGATAGCAGTTCTATCGATAGTAACACTCCAAACAAAGACTCTTGAATCTCGATTAATGCAATATTTGAAATTGGAATCGAATCTGTCACTTTAGGTACTCTTGAACACAATACTAGCGAATCATTTAAGTTTAATTAATAATAAACAATAAATGATGATATCGGATTCAATAAATTTTGTTGGAATTAAATGTAAATCTACCGCTGTTACTGTGTTCAAAAGTACCTACCTAATATGACATATCCGACTCAAATTTCCAATTTGCACGAAATCGATATTCGAATAATAACCCTACTGATGTTATTTGCAAATCCTACTGACAATCTAATGTACTGACCTCTGTTTCTGAGTCTTGTAATGTCGATTAACAATGTACGTAATAAAGTCAAAACAAAGAGAGGTCAGTACGTAACAGTGAGTCAGAAGTATTTGGAAATGACATCAGGTCTTTGTTGGTAGTGTGACCTACAGTAGTAATACCTATAGTTTTATGATAGTAATACTATCCTCTATGTCAGATAGGTTATTGAAATATACTGCGAAGCGTACAAACGGAAATAATAGCCTTTATTTGATACGTACAACGTGATACATATTTTTACTAAAGAAATGTAGGGAAGGCAAGAACAGACTGAATTTTTGTGAACAGCTTCGTTTTGGCGAGAGGTTGACCTTTTCTCTCTACAATAAATTTCAATAGGCTAACTATTAAAAAGGGGAGAGGAGCACTAAAAACTTTAATTTAGTACACCAAAAAAGTTCTTATTACATTTATAGAAATTAGGTTACCTTAAATGTGTGTATGACAAAAGAGTTATTATTAAAAATATTTAAAATTCCATTTTGGAGTGGAATATACTTTAGTAATCATGGATAATTCAGAATATATAATAAGGCAAATTTAGACTTGGAAATTGGAGGATCTTATAATAATCAGGTAAATTTAAACTTGAAATATGTTGGATCTTCTTATAAAGACTTAAAAACTGGATGATCCTGCTAACAATAAGGGGAATTTGTAAAAAAATTTGAAATTGTTTTATTGTTCGTTAGAGATACTAAAAAATTAATACATTTTGGTAGTCAAAACGCGTCTGTTACATACATTTTTATGAAAACTAATACTGAAGGTAATAAAGAATTATTTTTGAATCATCATCATTATCAAACCGATCATAATTTTGCTAGAATAACATTGGTTTTATATATCGTACTCTGTACTTATGTCTATCTATCTAATCACTTAATGCTACATTTTAAAATACTTATGAGTAACTCTAAAATGTTGAATTTCTATTAATTAATTTCTAAAAAATTTTAAAATAAAATTTGCTAAATTAACAAATTGTAACAGAAAGGTGCAAAAGTGTGCGTTTTTTTTATTAATTATTTTACCATGCATATAAATAACAATATGAAAATCAAATGTTTATGCTTAAGTGTGAAATAAAAAGCCAATTTTATCTGAAAATACCCTGGTCACTACAACACAGGCGTACTCTTTTGGATATCCCAAAATATGTTAAAATTGCTTCAAGTGTAAAATTTAATAAATTTGATTGTTTTAATTAAATTATACAATAATTATTAATTGAGAATTCTATAATGATAAATAATTATTCAAAATTTGTAGAATTATTCTGAAAGCACGGGCTTAATGCTTCGAAAACATTATGCTAACCATTATACGTAAACCTATTTATAAGTCAGCTGTTTTTTTTCCATAAAAAGGGCTCATTCATAAATAAAGTCACAACCTTAAAGAAATGGAGTTCGGGGTAGTCTGATACGTGGATTGACTTGCAAAATAACCTTTAGTTATTTATGAAAGATGGCTTAAAGAAAGGGGGTACTGTGCGACATTATTTATGGATGGTCCCTTCGATCATTTGGATTAATCTGTGGTCACTTCCACAGATTTTTTTGTATTTTCGACAATGTGATGTATAAAAATGAGTTTTGTTTGCAGAAAGACGAAGTGTACCTGAACTTGGTGCTGGAGTATATACCAGAGACAGTGTATAAGGTAGCACGTCACTACTCCAAAGATGAACAAACCATACCTATTAGTTTTATAAAGGTTTGTATATTTCTTTTAAAATTAATATCTGTATAAACATTTATTTAAAATAGATAAATTGAGTTTGGTGATTATTCGCACGGATCTGAACTACCAGATCGGTTTTGGTGAAATGTTGATGCATATATTTAAAGACCCCAGTTGAAAAATGTTAGTTTTATTCCAAAAATATAACAACAAAGGTCCAAAACTATATAATGGCGTATGAAAGTTTTTATGTAAATTGCAGCTGTTCTACACTGACAAAATCGCAGGTAAATGGCTAGGAAATAAACAATTAGTATCATTATAATTTTGTATGCTTGTGGGACAAAAGTAATTTAAACTAATGCATTTTAAAAGATTTAGTTTGCCAATAAACTTTAAAAACAACTTCATTTTTTTATCTAAGGTTAGGTATATTTTTAATTACTAACGATAAAAGGTCGGTAGATAGTTCATAATTAGAGATGACCGAAACGTGGGTGCATTAGTCATTAACGGCCATTATATTAATAATCTCAGATAAGATATCGTTCTATTTAAGATATCAGGTAACCCCTGTTATTTCTCAATAATTAATAAAAATGTATTGGCCACGAATTGGCCTATCTCTATCTGCAGATAGCTTATTAGTATTGTCCGTAAGTCTTTCAATCAATCCCTTTCATATCACGTCTAATAATATTAAATCCTACATACATACTTTATCAAAAGCATGATCTAAATGTGACGACCGTCGTAAATAGTCACAAATAAGAGTGTTGGGTAAATATTTAAATATTAAAGCATTGAATCATTGTGGTTACATTATTTTGTGTCGGGGGCGACCTTGCGAGTGCTTTCGTAAACAACGTGACTTCGGTCAGAAAAAATTGGTTTCTCTAATATAATGTTTTTTCCATTTATTTAGATAATTCGTTATTTCGTGTTGGTACTACGTGTTGCGATAATTTGTCGCGTATAAGGGAATTGTGCAACTGTTTTGTAACACGGGGACGTGTTATTTAATTATTAAAAGAATATTTTTATATATATTATTTTTTATTTCCTTTTACATGTTATTTGATACGTTCTCGATCATCAATTGAAATGTTATTCTCGTTTTGATTCTGCGTTCTTTATCTTTTTTAAAATTCAAATATACTTCTTTAACAGCCAGTAGAGTTTGCATCGTAATGCAACCTCTACAGTTTGAATTGTACTGTGGCAACTTTTTAGATGAAGGAAGTTGCAAGTGTGGCTAATTGTTTTTGCTTCTAGTTTTTGGCATGGGTATGAGCATCTGCCAATAGCTATTAATATACAGCAACTTATTGCCGCCTTAAAATTACATTATCATTTACCTGTTACGTCAGATTCTTAGATAAGGATGTTCCTAGAGTGAGAATTGCCGGCATCGAGCATAATTTCCTAAGACTTCTTCGCATATGATTTTCGTTTCTCTTTATCGTATTACTTATTAACCAACAAGGCAAATGTATATCTGATCGTTTGTCTCGCTCTGTTATACAGAATATGAGAAAGATCGACAATAATAGCAGGCAATGTTCTCCATGTCCAAATGTCGCCTTAAAATTGCATTATCATTTTACCTGTTACGTCAGATTCTTATCTAAGGATGCTCATAGAATTAGATTTGGCGGCATCGAGCCATAATTTTCTCGTCGTTTCTCTCTTTTGTATTACTTATTAACCAACAAGAGGCAAATGTTTACCTGATCGTTTGTCTCGCTCTGTTATACAGAATGTCCTCCATGTCCAAATGTCGCCTTAAAATTGCATTATCATTTTACCTGTTACGTCAGATTCTTAAATAAGGATGCTCATAGAGTGAGATTCTCTCTTTTGTATTACTTATTAACCATCAATGCAAATGTTTACCTGATCGTTTGTCTCCCTCTTCTATACATAATATGAGAAAGATAAACAATAGTAGCAGGCAATGTCCTCCATGTGTAAAGAAGCGGTTAGTCGTAATTGGTAAACAACCAAAAATAAGTTATGAATTTTAATATTTATGTATTTTTGTGTATCTTTTATTGTTGATAAAAACTTATAACGTAAGCATGTTATTTTTTGTAGTCGCTTTACTTGCCAGTTAGCTTTCTCTTCTGTAAAAAAATATCTATTACACATTACCCCAATAGAGAAAATGACATTTGAACTGCTTTTAACTAAATATCCGGGTCCAAGTAGGGGTTATACTTTTGCGCATATCCATGTCTTATGACACTGTGTGAAGCCATTAAAATCAAATATATTGTTTATACTATCCATCGTCAAGCGTTTGGTGAAACACCGTTACATACTTTTTCAATAATATACGACATATTTCCCAATCGAATAAGACTTAGCACTTTTATAGACTAGATTAGGCTTAAAAAACATGGCCTTTCGTTAACTCCAATGTAAAAAAATAAATTAATTGAACTGTTTATAATTTTTCAATTAATTACTATTCATTAACCAGCTTCAAGAAGTGGTTATGTGCTACGCGCATTTCTATGTATGTACGCTTGTAATATCTTAAGACATAAACTACAAATCAGTTTGATGAATTTATACTAATGATACGTTGTTACATTTTCATCAACAGTCCAAACGAAGATTATTATTAAACAGAACTGTTCAGAGATTGATGTCCTGAAATCAAACATATTGTTTAAACTTTCCATTGACGGTAATTGGTGAAACCCTGTTTTGAAGCCACTTGTACTTTTATAATATATTTTATTATAATTTATTAGTTATATCCAATCGGTATATCGGTATTATACAAAGTTATATCGGTATTAGTTTTCATATCAGTGCTTCAGAACTAATTTTTATCATAAACTAGCTGTACCGGCGAACCTTGGTCCACCGGTTCAGTTTGTATGGGAAAAGTTAAAATGTTGTTTTTTTCCTAGTTTTTATCTTTTAAACTTACCCTAGACTTGAAAATATAATATAAATCAGAATTAGCGAAATTGGTGTAGCAGTTCTCGAGTTATAGCGACACTAACGAACTGCAATTGAATTATATATATATATAGATCGTGAGGTCTAGCACTCGATACTCTCTACCTACACCGTAAGGGACTTGGCGTGAAGATATGTATGTATGTAGATTAATTTATCTAATGTCAATGTTTAGTTGTTACTTACTGATAGTATATATATTAATAAAAATGCTGCTTATAAATAGACAATTTTTTTTATTACCGTTAATTAAGTGAAAAGACTGAGTCTACTATCTATCTTAATCGTATTGTATATTTAGATTTTGCACTGTCGGTTTATGTTTAATTTTCTGCTTGTTTCATGTTTCAGCTATATATGTACCAGTTGTTTAGGAGTCTGGCATACATCCACTCTCTGGGCATTTGCCATCGGGACATCAAACCGCAGAACCTGCTGCTAGACCCCAAGACTGGTGTATTGAAACTTTGCGACTTCGGTTCAGCCAAACACCTCGTTCGCACCGAGCCAAACGTCTCGTACATATGCTCACGATATTATCGAGCTCCGGAACTCATTTTTGGAGCCACAGATTACACAACTAAAATTGGTGAGTTTTTTTATCCGTCATCCGACTAACTACATATACCTGCAACCTGGTACCACTGGTACGACGCCCTAATCTGTTCCTGGTTGATAGTGCTTGCCAATATATTATGTACCATTTTTTCTCTGATACCGAAGATATCTCTGTTCCTTCATGAAAAATTAAAATAATACCGAAGCCTGAAAAGAAAAATTAGTCACGTCGCACTTGCATTTTACGGGTACCTTAATTGGATACCGGTTTTTATCGGTATTAGTACCGGTACTTGTTAGATACCGGTTTCGGGTCGGTACCGGTATAGGTAGTACCGGTTCACACTTTGAAACTGGTATCCAGGTATCGAAATGGCAAGAACCGCTAAATACCGGTCCAGAGCCTGTACTTTTGGAACCGGTTCCAAGCCTTGCTAATACGTTATTTAAATTATTATTAAAAAATACCAATAGTTTCCTGGTAATTGTTCCGTAGTAGCGATATTTTTTTTGGCTTAGGTTACTAAAATCAAACGTTATTCGTTTTTATTGAATAAAAAAATGCTACATTTTTCAATGAGAAAAATGCTTAGCATTATATAGACGCGTCACAAGTGCCTCTTGTAAGGTTAGTGTGAAAAAAAATGTTTTCTTTCTTTAAACTAAAGTACGTATAAAATATTTGCAGACGTATGGAGTGCAGGATGCGTAGTAGCGGAACTGTTGCTGGGTCAGCCCATTTTCCCGGGTGATTCCGGCGTCGACCAGTTGGTGGAGATAATTAAGGTATTATTTATTTATCACTGGTGCCTATTCTGGATCATATATTTATCACTGACTGCTACTCTGCAACACGTATTTGATATTGTATATTTCAAGCTTTTATATATTTACGGGTTTTAATATATTTTATATGTTGACCATGGCTACATTGCAGGATAGGCTATCTGCCTTCCTGCCAGGCAGCTCGTAAAAGTCGAGCATAGGCTTACCGTCACTAACACTCTGACATCTGATTAGGTGGTAGAGTTTAGCATTAACGTCTACTGCCACAATAACGTCAGAGCCTGTGGATGACGTGTTCCAGTTGGTATAAGGTACGGTAAGGGTAAACTTAATGGCTCTGTCATGTTCCGACTCGGAGGGTAGGGTAGCCGGTAGACTTGCAAAATGGCCTTACGTCTTGGCCACAGGTGTCTCCATTCCATTGTGTCTCTAGGCCATGGTTGTCTCTTACAGTCCGAAGACCCGTGTGCTTGTTCGCTTATCTCACATATAAAAAAGAGAAAGATGTTTTTTGTATAGATCTATTCACGAATACAAGAATTAAATCTAACCCCCAAGTAGGCAAATTATATTATGCTTGTGTTACGGGTGTTAGTCGACGATACGAATACATAGAAATACTTAAATAGATATCAGAATAAATTTAGTAAACACCCAGATCCGGAAATGTAGACATCTAAATGTTCATCACACAAATGCCTGCCCCTATCGGGTATCGAACCCGAGCCTCGCGGTCGGTCGATGTAGTTAGGCGTGTACGCTAGCCACTTGACCAACGAGGTGGTTAATATTTCAATATATAAATGTTATATAGAATTTGTATGGCCTGTGTGAAAATAAATATCTTCTTAATCTTACATACAACTTTGTTAACCGCGTTGATGGGTTAGCGTATATCCTAAAATAAATAAATATCAATAATTTGAGCGCAATAAAACTGCCGAAACGACTTTAATTTCAATAATATATCGTCTTAAGCTTGCTTCCTGTAATCAACGAACTGTAATCCGTTAGTATAACCATTGTCTAAAAGTAACGAAGCGTTGCTCATAGTTACACAAAACATTTTAAGTTAAAAGTAGTTGAATTTTTACTGTTCATACAAAAAACTGTCATTTGTAAGAAAAACGATTCGTTTCTTGAATAAAGGAACTGGGGTTTAGTATACAGAAATTTGAGGTTATACAATTTCACGGACACTTAATCATCAGATCCGGACTGCCATCGAATGTAGTGGAAGATGGGACCACCTGGAAAAAACCCTTTAAGATAAATAAAGAATTTAAAAAATTAAAATCCCATAATGTTTCCATTACAGGTATTAGGAACTCCGACACGAGAGCAAATACGTGAGATGAATCCAAATTACACAGAGTTCAAATTTCCACAAATCAAGAGTCACCCATGGGCAAAGGTAAGATTTGGTTCAATCCTTTTTTTTATGAAAAAAACTGGCACCCCGTATGCCAGTTTTTAATGAAAAAAATTGTATGAAAAGGGTAATGAATGTGAAGGTAGCTAGACAGGTTTGTCAGGATCGTGAGGTCTGGCACTCGATAGTCTCTGCCTATCCATTAAGGGACTTGGCGTGAAGATAAAAAACTGGCATACGGCTATCTGATGGAAAATAGTCATCACTGCCCATGGAGATATAAAACACGAGTTAGATGCCGATACGTTTATTAACCCTTCCCTACATTTTTTATTACATTAGTAACATTTGAATAATAGTTATTCACGACTTACTTAAAAAAAAAAAAACGACTTACAGTCTTACCTATTGGTACTGCTACGTTCGCCATTTTCGTGTTTATCCAGTTCATATAATTATCATCCAGCTGTACGTTAGCAAAGCATTGTATTTTTGTTATTAAAGCCCTACTTTACAGAATAAACATGATAGTAGTGAGTATTGATATTGGCCAATCATTGCAAAACTCTACGACTTTAAACTCGGTCACGGTGTTAGTAACAATTAAACAAGCGATTGTCTCTTATTTAGCAAAGAGCAAATAAGAAAATAAAATTGATGTTTTTCGCTAATTTTAATTCTTTAGTTATTTATAAGTTTTGATTGTAAATGAAATAAATATAGATACTCCTATTTAAAAAACACAAAATATCCTTGTTTTTTTCTTGTTGCTAAATATGTATGTATATAGCTATAATATAATAATACACAATGGCTAGATACGTAATGTGAGTTAATAAGTTATTATTATAACTAAACTGACAAAACTAAAAAAAAATCTGTACACAAATTAAGGAAGATTTAAGTTTAAAATACCCTGACTAACAGTGCTATGATTAGTTTTGTCTATTAGATATTGCTGATATACAGATCTAACAGAAGTTTTTTTTTTCACAAAATTTAGATGTTAACTTTTAAACGTTGTCACTATAATATCTAATTATTTTTAAATTATGACAATTATTTTCATTCTTGACACTTGGTGAAACTCAATTGTGTATATTTTTTATAAAATTGAAAATCTTTACAAAATGTTTTAGTGGGGAACCATTTAAATCTAATTTATCATTTAAGAGATCAGGATTGCTTATTAGCTTATTAATTTCTCGTATCCAAGGCGTTAAGCATTCTGCTTTTGTCACAAAAGTGTATTTGCTCTTTGAAAAATAATTACAAATAAGATCACAATGTACCGCCAAACTTTCGTTTTTGGTTGTCCACAATGTGTTAACATAGCCCTGAAGATGCTGTAAAAGCAAAATCGGTTGGTCCATATTATTATTTCATTATTTCTTAAAAATAAATGAAGTGAAACAGTGCAAATGTTTTCAGATATAAAACAATGTCCTTGTAGAGTACAAACGCACCTGTGAAATTACGTTGTAACGGAATTTAAAAAAAATTGATAATAACAAAACTAAATTTTGTTTTATACTAAAATATCAATTTATATGTTTGTGAACGCAATTATTTTTAAATTAGTTTGTGTATTTTTTAATTTAATCTTTAAATAACAACATAAACAAGTTATGAAGACACTGACAAAACCAGTTTAACAAAAAGTGCTTAGCATTCATGACATAAGGTTATACAATATGTAATTATATTGTACATAAAAAATGTTATGTAAGGAAATAGGAAATGTTTGTTCTTTTCTTCATAAGACCTCAAATAACAATGCTGACAGCGTCTGGTCTATAACAATGGAGAATATAATGCAGTTAGAAAATAGCTGTTGTTAACTCTTCAATTTACTTTCATCACTTTTTTGTTAAAAGATCTTTACCGAATATTTTTTTATACGACGTAGTTCTATATCGTACTTTTGTCATTGTCATATATAATAGAGACTAAGAAAGAAAAAAATAATTAAAATAGACATATTGTTCAGTTAATTAGACAGAGAGGATCCGCAAACAGAAGTAGTAGTTTTACTACTCTGATAATATTTAATAGTATTATAGTATGATTTTCTTCTTAAAATGTATAATATAAAAAGGAAGCGCTAAATGTGTTGGTAAGCGCATAACTTCCGAACGACGGGACCGATTTGGCTAATTCTTTTTTATTGTGGTAATTATTATCAGGAGAAGGTTCTTATAAAGAGAAAAACCGGGAAAGTTACAGGGAAATTGGGAAAAAGAATACTTTACTATTTCCCATACTGAACGGGTGAAACGAAGTTCGCCGGGACAGCTCGTATGTAATAGAAATGTCCCCTTTGTAGTTTTTCGTGAAAAAATATGAATAGTTTTGATGTTGCTATTGTTTTTAAAATATGTTTTTCAAATTCTTAATCTTATGATAATATAAGCTTTACTTTCCTTCTTGTCCTAAATTATGATATGTCCTATAGTAATAATGTGTACGAATTACTTAATTTATTAATAATTATTACGATGAATAACTTTCGATATTGTTAATAATCTTAATTATTATCTTTTATTAATTTCCACGAGGTTCGGATTCGATTCCTAATATACGTAATTGTAATACGTAAATGTTTTTCTGGGTTGGGGTATTATTTTTTAGTCTAGTGTCGTCTTAAGTATTTCTTTGTGTTTATATTGTTTACGAACATCCATAACACAAGCATATGATTTTCTTACTTTTGGGTTATATTCATTTGGTGTATTTTTTACAGGACATTTTTATTTATTAAATATGTTCATCACGTTAGTGTCTCAAAAACGAATCAAATTTTTACTTCGAACTTTAAATATTATTATGTATATTCTATGATTATGTTAAAAGATTTTTCTGTATTATAAGTAAAATATTTATTTAGTTTATACATTACATTGGTATGACCATAATTAACACTCCCATAATTACAGTACATGTTGGAGAGAATGACGATGCCCAAGTCTGCCACTGATCACCAGCGAATCAGAGTAAGACATTGCTCTACGCCTAACTCAAATGCCTTCATTCAATCTGTATATAACTACATTAAAAAGTATCTTGGATTTTGATCATAAACATTTTTGGTGCGTTTCTACATTATATAAATACCATTTTTTTATTTTATAGTCGTTACGAAATAAGTTATTTCGGTTTTCGAATAGTCATATTTAAATAAAATCTACGAGTGTGTTTATAATTCGTATATTATAATAATAATTGGTCTTATTTTGGTCACATAAACGGTTTAATTGATGTTGGTAAAAATTATATGTCTATTGGATATTATCTCTGTCGGGTTTGCTTCTGCGATAAATCTATTACAAATTATAGAATTTAAACTTTATATAATACACTAGCTGTAGTCCGCGACTTGTTCACACGTTGAATTGACTTTTCGCTGTTAGTTCCCTTCACTAAGAACGATTTTCCCGGAATGACAGGTATCTTTTATATTGGCCTAGGTTATAAATTTGATAAGAGTTCGTTTAGCAGTTTGATAAGCGAACAGACAAACTGACAAAAGTTTTAATAACCCTCTTTTGTAGTTATGTGTCTTTCGTACAATACGTAGCAAGACAAAATTTAAAAAAAAATATAGACAGATTTCGTTTTGCTGTAAGTGTGCCGCTTATCGCGTATCGCTTGAGATTTTAAAAAACATGGGTTCCTTAATTACATTAAAGAGGAGAAATTATTAATTTCTTTTGTAATAACTCATTGTATAAACATCTCATCTCCTTGCATACAAGTGTACTGTAAACGGGATCTAAATATTGACCTTACTCACACAACTGTAAGATAGATTACAGACCTAGCAGCAAAGTATATTCGAAAAAAGTTCTTTAGCGTATCAATTAACAATCCTTTTGTACAAATAGAAGTTCAAAAATATCAAGTTTATTTATATTTTTCAACTGCTACGATGATGACATGCACAAATGATATGATGTATTATAATGAAGGCATTTGATTTAATATTTGCATTATTAACAAAGTTATGATTACATTTTTACTTGGAGATTATGGATACTGGTGTATATTAATGTTGGATGCGCCACGCCCTGATTACTTTGTGCCACTGTTGATATTTCACGCTTTTTTCTTTTATTCCAAATTTAAAATTGAACTGATGTAATTTTCCATACTCGATGTCTATGCCTGATACTATAAAAAACGTACAATATTGTTTTTGCTTTAAAAAACTTGCAATAAACTTTTTTACAAGGTGACGACTCCCCTTCTTTGCTACCGTCTTACCTATTTCTTCGTCCATAACGTCAGTGCTCAATATTGTCGCGATCTGCTTTTGAGGGTAACCCTGGTAATCTTACGCAAGAGGCTAAAATCCGCAACCTAAAGTTTATCTTCAGGTATTGCATCTACAGGTTTTTTTTTGTCAAATCAACCTGAAAAAATTTAAAACCTTGACCAAAATTTAAGTTTGAAAGAATGTTATATTCTACATAATTAAAATATGAAGCCAATTTTAATTTGTAAAAATATCTTCAGAGTACTTTAATAAAAATATAATAATGCAAATATTTTGGTTTGTGAACGGTGTAACCTTCGGCATGAGTTAATTGTAGGTCGCGACTAATTGGATTATACTGAATCTCGATGCGAAATGTATCTTGGTGTTCGGTGTCCATACCTGCTACTAGCCTGAGTGAATGTTTGTTAAGTGAGAACACATGTACTGTAATACTCACACATATTACATTTAGAGGATTGTATGTTATAGGCCACTGAGAGGATAATGAGTTTCATGTTTTGGTTCATGATTTGAAATTGGAATCTGATTTGTGTCATTTTGTACTGTTGAACACATTTCTAGGGAATTATGAATGCAAGTGGCAGCATGGCCTAAAGGTCTTAGCCGGCTCCAGAAAGGAGCAAATTAATTTTAAATATTATGAATGCAACTACAGTTAATAATAAACAACATTTTATTATAACGGATTCGCTGAGTTTTTAAGACTAAATGTTAATAATTCTATAGTATTGTGTTCAAAAGTACAAAATCCGATTCTGATTTGTGTGAAATCGAGATCCAAGAGTAATCCTGCTTCGGAAGGTGTGATAGCATAAAACCTTGCACATTAGGCCACAGGGCACCTATCATACCCGCGGTGTCTAGGCCACGGTAGTTTCTTAGCTTCAGGAGCGCCGTGTACTTGTTCATCGTCTTATCAAGTAATGAAAGAGTGATAAAATAGTATAAACAATTGGTTTTATAGGTGGCAGTTATTTATTACAATAAAGCATTTCTCTATGTTTTCTAAGTCAGTTAAATTTGACTCGCATACCCACACTAGTTGACTGATTTTTTTGAACATAATGAGGTCTTAGCTTTTGCATTTTACAAAAATGTAAAACGATGCTTAGGATTTTGCAAAAGTGAGTTGAAAAATAGACAGTTGCCTATCAAAGGCGTATATAATGACACTAGGCTGTACGCTTAGTTTGCAAATTGTCCGTTACTAATTTTTTAAGCAAAATAAAAATAATAAAAATGGAACAAGTTTTTTTAAAGTAAAACTTGGTCGAACAGTAATATTTTTTTCATTAGACGTGTTATTTTTTATTGTTGCATTTTTTTTTATGAAATAATTAGAATCATGAGAGTTTTTGTAAATGTTTTAACGCTAGTCCAAATTATTAACTAATACTTGTTCATAAACACATATATGTTTATAAAAAAAAAATCAGTTTTCTCTTCCTCTCTGTAGAAAATTAAATTATTTTCTTTTAATTTTGTAATTTGTTTTGTCGTTTTTGTAGCAATTTTGTATACAATCCTCTTATGTAAAAATCACAGTTTAATTGAATTGAACTATTCTAAAACTTGTTACTTGTAATTTTTTTTCTAACTTGGTGTATGTGTGAAAAGTTTTCAAGCAAACTAAATTATATTTCACTCTTAACAACATGTTGTATAAATTAATTATTTAACAGCGCTTCACGATTTTTGCACTTTTTTGTTTTAAATTATTTGCTTCATAATCTGTTATTGGTAAATAATTATTTGATAGTAAAAAGTGACATTAGTTTGTTGTTATCAGTACGACATTCCAATTTTTTTTCATTTGATGTGTGAGCATAGGCTTGTGTCCAAAAATGTATTTAGTGGTTGATTCTTTCCTTTATTCGATATTGAACAGAAATAACTGAATTTATTTTCAAAAATCGATGAGTAACATTATTATTTTTAGTTTTTTTAATAAACCTGTACGAATTTGCCGCGAAAACGCTCTAAACTATCATGGCGTTCTTAATGACGTCACTCAGTGCAAAACAAAACAAACCGTAGTTGGTAATTGATACTTTGATTTGTTTTAAAACGTCAACAACAACAATGGCGGACGCACTCTGTGACGTAACGCGTTCTGATCGGCGTTCACTGTCACATGATGAAATTGTTTTTTTTCAGCTTAATATTTCTTAAAAATAAAATTAATCTTTACATTTTATTGTAAATAATAAATTTTATTGACATCTATTAATAATAACAAAACTATAGATACCACAACAAACCCGATTTATTATTAGTGGACACAAGCCTATTATTCTCGGGTTTGATTCCTAAAAAGGACCATTTGTGTCTTGACCTTATTATATGTTTGTATATTTTTTATTGTTTTCGTTAAATTATAATCGTTATTTTATTAATATATAATTAACGTGTATGACATTAGCATATTATTATGATTTGCTTACTTTTACATAAATTTGTATAATTTTTACAGAAATGTTTAAATTTATTTGAAATGCCGTGGTCAAAAGCGGTTATGTCTATAGGGCGGATTTGGAAGCGAAAGGTCGTAACTTGACGCCTCCTGGATAGGAGCCTCGTATGTCCTGTTAGAATTGGAGTCTAAATGAACTTGGAATAACC
>NJDD01003072.1:218227-231497 GCA_002245505.1 Calephelis nemesis
GCCGAAAGTTTTGGGTTTGATTCCTGACACAGCCAGTATTTTTTTTGACGAACATTCGAGCATGTACTTACCTATCTGGGTCTATGTTTTTTCAAATGTTATCTATGTACCCACTGTAAACTGTAAACACCTGGTTAACATTTTATAGTTAAAAAAGATTTTGGAACAATGTTTTAAAATGATTGTACTTATTATTCGAACACCTGACGTCTCTGAATTTATTCTTTTGGTCTGTGTGTTTTGGTAGGGGTTTAAGTAAAACAGTGCGACGGATTACTCGTTAGACCTAAAAAGTGACGGTGCGTTGCATATCTGAGGCTAGAACGCGTTTTTAAATATTTTATACGTAATTTTCATTTTTTATTGCAGTTTTACTCTCAAACCAATAAGTTTTACTGCGCTTTAATCATGATTAAAGTTTGTTTGGATTTGTAGACATATGTATTTACAAATCGTAGTTTGTGTTTGTTTCGTGATTTTTTTGATAAAACAAAGCAATATGTTACTACGTTCTGAATAATTTGCTTGACGTTTGTTTTTTTTTTATGAAATTGGAAGGCAAACCAGCAGACGGATTTCCTGACAGGAAGAAATTCATACCGACTAGAGACACCAAAGGTGGTAATGGTGCGTTGCCAACCTGAGGCCGGGATCTTAGGCCTCGAGCAAAAGTAATTTTACCGGCTACCTTACCCTCTAAACCGGAACACGTCACGACGTTATGGCGGCAGAAATATGTAAGGTGGTGGTATCAATCCGGGTGTCACTGCGAAACTCTATCACCTAGTCAGATGTCACGGTGCTAGTGACGGTAAACCTATATTAGTGTCTTTTTTGTATTTTCGTGTCAAGCGGGAAAAATCCTGAACCTGTTTTTGTATGTTTTTCAATATTTGTTTATTATAAAACTTTTGGAGCATTAGTCAGCGAACGAGGACACAGCTCTCCTAATTGTAAGAGACAACCGAGGCCTGTAGATACCATAAATGTTATACAAATGCAAAGCTCTAACGTTTCCGGGGTGCTAAGCTAATGTATACGCCTGCGATATACCGTTCTTTCCGTACCGGAACATGGCAAACATTTTTATGCAACATCAATTTATTAATTTAAAAAAAAGGATCTTTACGTCCATATCCCCGTAGAGGTAGGCAGAGGCACAACCAGGGCACCCACGACTAGCCGAAGACACTAGGTCCCACAATCATCTCAATTTATTAATGAATTTATAAAATAAATAAAATCGAGTAACATGTTTTATCTTTTAACAAACCCCGTGGGAGAGTGCAGTAACTTCCTCAGGTAGAGAACCACTGTCATAATTATTTTTGTTCTTATTATAATGAGTGTATGTTATTAGTCGTGTTTCGATGCAGAGAATTTGAGACTGTGTAGTGGCCCGCTTATTAAATAAATAAGGGACCCTTATATATAAAAGAGTTTATATACAACCATAGTATAAAATACAGATTAAAAATATATTTTGATCTATCATGTAGTATTTAGACAGACTCTGTAGTTGAAGTTGTGAATTTATTGTTGTTGGTCGGTTTAGTAGTTGTTTGTAGTACATTAAAAAATGATTAAAAAGTAAAACCAACTCTACTTAATATTTCTATAAGTTAAACTGACAACAAAACCTATCGTATCATTATACGATAAAAAGTTCTTTCCTTCTTTAGGTTTTGACCTTCACGTTAGTATTTAGCCATTAGTCAAGTAGAAATTTGCATCGAATTTTATATAAAAAAAAAACTCGCCTTTGTGGTCTAGCGGCCCGGATGTTGGACCTGACTGTATGGGGTCCCGGGTTCGAATCCCGGGTCGGCCAACAAAAAGAAAATTGGATTATTTCCAATTTTCTAATAAAAAAAAGGTTAGTCGGGATTGGAAATTTTTTTTTTTGATATAAAACATTTTTTTATCATAAGATAGCTAACAAGTAGGCTGTTCTCCTAATTATAAAAGACAACCTTCGTCTATTGATACCATATGTGCTACTGGTGCATCGTTGGTTTGGCAGAGACTTAGACCACGTGTGCCACTCTTCCTATTGAACTACCCTTTCAGAATAGTAACAGACATAGGTAAAGTGTTGGTTCCAGTCCGGACGTATCACTGGTGGAATAAACCAGTAAGCAAACACAAGCGATAGGGTTGTCACATCCCCCAAAATTAAATCTCAATATAGTGCAGTGTGCACACGTGCAAGTCATAAAGTGATAATAAGCCTTAGTCCTTTGTACCTGTTCCGGTTACTCCGAAGACACTTGCATTATTTTAAAAATCACAATGTCCTAAGCACTTGCACATGTTGTGACTTATTCAGACTTGGAGCGGTCACAAGAATAGGCTTTTGAAGAAACAAAAGATTAGTTTTTATAGATGTTGAAACTGTTGGAAGAAACATTTGACATCTGGTGCTTTCAATGACATTAAAGCAAAGACTATGGGTGGACTATGGTTTCTTATTAAGAGGGCTCTTCCCGGCAACAACGCGAGCGTGGTTGAAAAGCTTATTGTTTTATCCAGCGCAATGTAAGAAAAAAAACCCCAGCGAAAAAAGAGAGATAGCGCCTGAGAGTTCGGTTTACATTCGGTAACTTTAAAAAAAGTGAGAACATGATAACATTGAAAAAAAATAGTGTAAATAAATTTCATAAAATATGTTTTTTAGAAATCCTTCCAAGTTCGTGAAAAAAATGTTTGTTATTTAGAATCTCTCTTACATTTGCAAGGTTTCTATGAAAGTATTTTCTTTAGTTTAACTGTTTATGAGTTCACTATGAAAAGGCAAAAAGGCAGAGTTTCGGAGGTTTATAGTGGATTGGTTTCTCCAAATTCAGATTTTTTGTTACCATAGAAATATAGGTATAATGCAGAAGATACCAATTAATTTAAAAGTTTTAAAGAACGATCTGTTATAAAGCCATTACCACGTACGAGCGTTTGTATGAATAAGTAGTCGGGTTGGCCGCTCTTTAAGTATCACTTGTCAGATATAAATAATTGAAACGCGGTAAAACTGCAAAAAACCGACTTCAAATTTGGAACATATGTGGTTTTCTCATGAATGCTAATGTAGAGCTGGACCAAACTATATTGGGACCACCGCGGGAGTATAGGCTTTCAATTAAAATAACGATTTTGAACACACATACAAAAAAAAAGATACGGGTCGAATTGAGAACCTCTTCCTTTTTTCGTCGGTTGAAAAGTAATGTGTTTATTAATGCACTTAATTGCTATAGGTACACGTTAAAAAAATTTTGAGTACATGATATACAAATACAAATATGTTGTGATAAAGTTTGGTAATCTGAGTCCATCAACGGGAAACATCTTCATATAGGTACCTTCTTGTGGTAGAGCGCTGTGCAGCAACTTCATGTACCTACTACCATACCTAAGACGACATTGTCATGTTCTGGTCCGATTACAGGCCAGTGAGGCACATATAACATCTATGGTGTCCGGACCATGGTGTCTGCTATCATCAGAAGGGCTGTGTGCTTGTTTTGTGTTTTAGTTTTTAGGCATGGTGTACTTCAAGGTTTTCGGTATTCCCCTTTTTACAATTACATTATGATTCATATCAGCAACTGTCAACATAAAATCCATGCAACGTGATGTTTTAATATAAAAAAGTAGACACAAAAATACAATTAAAAGGGAGTTTTGGCGCCATCGAGAGAAAAAATGGTTACACTTTTTTCGTAATAATAATAAATATAAAACAATATTGTGCAATAGAATCTATACTTGCTATCGTCGGCATTTGGTGGAATTCCATTGTATACACACGTTAACACTTGTAAAAATATATTTAATTTCAAAGCCCTGATGATGCTGTAAAAAGTGAAACCGGTTGGCTAGAAAGTAACAAAAAGTGTTAAATAAAGTATATCGTGGATAAGTACAAGTGTTAACTACAAAAAAACGTGTGAATATTGTCCAATTATAGTGCACAAGGACCATGAATTTGTACGACGACTTATGACTGATTTTTAATTATTCAAGCCCGATTTTGGTAAACTAGGTAACCTGGTGCATACGTCAAATTGACTTATGGCAGATTTAACATATTATTAAAACCCAAAAAACCAATAAAAACTTTTTAGATTTGTTAAGTTAAATAAGTAAGTGAAATGTACCTAACTACTTATAAAAGATAGGATTTTTGTAGTAGGAGTTGCAATGTAGAGTTTGCGATCATCGTCTCTATATGATTTTGTATTTGACTGCCTCGTTGGTCGAGTGGCTAGCGTACACGCCTAGCTACATCGACCGACAGCGAGGCTCGGGTTCGATTCCCAACGGGGGCAGGCATTTAGGTTTAGATGTCTACGTTTCCGGGTCTGGGTGTTTATTAAATTTATTTAAGTTTTTCTATGTATTAGAATCGTTGACTAACACCCACATCACAAGCATATAATTTGCTTACTTTGGGGTTAGATTCAATTTGTGCGACTTGTCTAGGGATATTTATTATTGCATGATTTGGGGCTGAACACACTGCTCGGCCCACAAAGCTCGCTTAAGTTGTAAAAACCGCGAGGTTAGCAACAAATTAGTCAGTCAAAAAAATGCATGATTTATATCCGTCTATAACACCCTTTACATTAAATTCCACTAAGTAATTGCGGCTTCGGAAGTAAAAAAAATACAATAACTCACTTAACATTTATATTTATTGCATGTTTTCGAAAAATATACCTAACTCTATTTCCATATCGGGATGAGCAGGAAATAAGTCGTCACATATATTTGGAATTTAGTTATGGAAGTTCGTTGTGAAAAAAATGGAACGCAATGAATCCATACAAATCTACCACATAGGAATTTCGGTATGGATTTCGAGTGAATTTGTACGATGTTTTGTATGAGGAAAAATTTCGTTTCAAAATTTCTAAACGGAATTCCATAGAGGGATTCCACGTGTATGAGGCGAACGATAAAATTGTTCTTTATTACAAGAATTCTATTTTTTAGGTATATGCTACAACTATTTCTCGTAATACAGTTTTTTTGCTAATTCGGTATCTATGTTCCCAATAAGACATTATTTCTTATATAGAAACCGAGTGTGGTGAAGCATTACATGTGATTTTCACAAAAAATACAGGCTCCTAGTATGTATTGTCATTATAAATATTTTGTACTATCAAAGTTTAATTACTAGCTAAGAAATGTTTACTTTTCATTAATTGGCAAAGCAAACATTAAGCTTTAGTTTCCTCTAGAGCTTTTTTATTACTACGCGAGGCTGCCTCGTTGGTCAAGTGGCTAGCGTACATGACCAACCCCAAATCTCGGGTTCGATTCCCGACGGGGGCAGGCATTTGTGTAATGAACATTTAGATGACTGCATTTCCAGGTCTGGGTGTTTATTAAATTTATTCTGGTATCTATTTAAGTATTTCTATGTATTAGTATCGTTGACTAACACCCATAACACAAGCATATAATTTGCTTACTTTGGGGTTAGATTCAATTTGTGTGACTAGTGGATATTTACAGGGACATTTATTTATTTATTTAAATCACATCAAAAACACATCTAATTCCACGGTCATCTGCTAATATAAGGAACGAACGAGTAATTATAAGAACGTTAGTAAATAAAGTACAAAAAATAACCAAAATAATTTGTGTACCCCACAAAAAGCTATTGTAGTAATATCGACAAAGTAACATCAGCTTACACCCGGTTATTAAAAACACTCTAAATGAAAATCGTTATCCGGAGCATTTGGATCGGCGTCCATAACGAACCAGGCTCAACAATAGGCTTAACGCGGGTACTCATTACAAAAGGAACATAACCTAGCGCGCCACCTCGAAAGCTCTATCCAAAGTGTATACTCCAGTTTTTTTGTTGGGAAGGCTTTAGGAGCTCCGCGATTGGTCGGTCGCAGTCCCACCCACCGAAATTCGATTCCCCATTGGCAGGATTGGAGCACCCTTAAAATAAGCTGAGTGGGTTGTCGACGCACGAGGGCGGTGGGGTGTTCTTCACCCCGAGGACCACTCAAGGGATGTTTAGTGCGGGCGCGGCGTCCTGAGACGCAGCACGTGTTTGATCAGGTGTTTTCTACCAGTTTTCAAGATTATTCCGAAAGCGAGTTCTCCCGGTAGGGAGATGAAGTGCGAGGAGGGGGAGAGTGCGCGGTCTCCGCCGCCGCTGCTGCCTCCGTCTTCGTTGCTGGCCTGGAGCCCTATCCTGCTACCACCATGGGGACCAGCTTTCCTTCCGGCTTTATATCCGGCGGCTTTTCGGTCCGCTTTTCCGGGGTGAGCGACGGCTTGTGATTTTTAGTTTTTTTATAACCAATAGTGCTTTTTTTGAAACCGGATGGTTTGGATCTTGTCTCCGATATATTATTTAAGATTATGAAGGCGACAGGAACTTCCGGTTTCTCCTCCGTCTTTCACATAACAATATTTTGCGAGTAGGTTAGGTAGATAAAGTATTAAAGAAATTTAAGTAGTCAAATTCGTTCTTAAGCTAATAACTCCCAATAATCTGTTAGACGCCTACATTTTTATAGTTAGTGGGTTTAGCGATTTTTTCCGTCACTTTTTGGAATCAATTCCAAAAATCCTTATTTTTTTGAAAGAACGTATGTACCTATGAGAAAGTCCAATTGACTTTTTATTTTTGTGTACCTAGATTATTTACTAATTAAAATTTAAGACTTTTTTTTAGTTTTATTACGTTATTTTTTGTATAGGTAGGTACTATTTTGTATACTAATTACAATTTTGAAATTGAAGTAGATGACTTTTTCAAATTGAAATAATTTTAAATTATTTTATTTGCGAAGTTAAATAGGTATGTACATAACTCTGCCATACCTAGGTATCTACTCGTATGTATCTTTGAACCACCTAATTTTGAAGTTGATTAGGTATTTTCCTTACTTCAAGAATTCAAACCTAAAAGATTTATTTTTAGCAGCGCTCAGATTAGGTATAAAATACAATAGTAAAGTAGTCCCTAATTATTTATCATACCGTGCTATAGGTATATACTCCGTTAGTACATACTAAATAGGTACGCCACCATTGAGTAGCTATTAAATGATTCTATAGAGAACAATCAAAACTTTGGACTTTGCCTTACACACTGTTTATATAAACCTACACACTGAAACATGAGAACGTTCCACAAACCTTTCAAGGTTTCATATTTTATTGATTTAATATCCTTGTACCAGAATGATTTTACTTACTCACTCTTCGTTGTCAAAAATGCTATATTTCATACAAAATCTGTGTAGTAGGGTTACTTTTAATTTTCGATATACCTAATGCGAATTGGAAATTGTAGTTGTATAGGTAGGTACGTCATAAACTGTAATTTTGGACACAGTAGGTACTAGCGGATGAACAGTTTCGTTTAGGTACATTGGAAATTCGGTTTTTGATTACTTTATTTTAGTAAGCAATAAATAAAAATAATTGCTGGTTATCAGATTGAAATTAAATAAATAAATATCTACCTAGATATTGGGCTCGTTACAAAAGTTTCTATATTATAGACAAAGTTTAATTCCTCATAACCGAAGTTTAGTTGTATTTAAGGGACTCCAAAAAGGAGGTTCTAAATTTTACTGTAAGTTTATTACATAGGTAGGTATCTATCTAATTACTCGGCCAATAGCCAACCGATTTTGTTTTTTTTTAGAAAGATAGATCATAATTCCAAGGTAGTCCTATATTGGTTTAATCACGATCTGAGTAGTTGTTTTTGAGTTATCCTTGTCAGTGCTTAAAGTTTTCATTTATCTTAAAAAAATATTAACTCTTTATTGAGCACAATAGAAGTTATAGAAAAAACAAGGCTACAAAAATGCAAGTACAAAGGGCGAGCTTATCTCTAATGAAAGGAATTAAATTTTATTTATAGTATGTGGGACCATCTTGGAAATATTTGCTAACTTTCGAAAAAATAATTATCAAATCGCACCGTGGTAGGTAGGTACCACAATGAAAAAGTTGGAGTCGGTTTTTGTATTTTACTCTTAATTATTGAAATACCAAACCAGTTCAGTTAAACATTTTTTTTTTGTGTCGACGAAAATTTGGCTACACATTTCTAAATGAATGTAACTTAAAACCACTAGTCGAATGTTGATAAATTTATGTAGGACTATCTCGGATTCATTAGCTTTATTCTGAAAAAAATACACTTACAAATAAATATCCCTGAACACAAATCGATCTAACCCCAAAGTAAGTAAAGTAAGTAAGTTGACTACATCGAGATGATTGTGCCAGGAAAGTCTGTTACATATTGTAATACCTAAATATTTTATACAATCAACCCTTTCAATATTAGGACAGGCACAATTATTATTTGCCCACTCGGTTGAGTTCTTTCATTTATAGAAAAACTATTACATTATGCTTGTATTATAGGAGTAAGTCAACAATACTGTAACACAGAAACACAAATGAATACTGGAATAAGCTTAATTTGATAAAAGCTCAGTCTCGTAAATACAAACATTTAAAAGCTCGTCACATAATATGTCTGCCCCACCAGAAATCGAACCCGAGCTTCGCCTAGTGGTGGAGGCGCGTAGGCTTACTCCTCGACCAACGAGGCGGCCTTACAACAAATTAAACAAATATGTGTTTTTTCTTTAGTTGAAAAATCATAAAAAGTATTTTCTAAAGAAGGTGACCACAAACACGAGATTATTTTATACAAGATAGCCATTAGCTTACATTTTTCGTTATAATAAAAATAATTCTGGTCTGTATTGATGGTAAAAGACGTCTGTCTATATAAACCATATACGTTACTGGTGCATCGCTATCTTATTGCCTGGATATTAAGCTACAACTGCAAACTACTAGATATCCTGGTATTCAACACGAAGCACGACAGTGACAAGCAATTGTCAATCCTGGCGATCTGGTGTGCAGCTCTCTACCACCTAGTCATGACTGACTGCAATCTATACATATAATTAAACAATAATAAAACTAAATATGTACATGAAATATTAAAAAAATATTAATACGTAGGTATTGTGTTCAGGATACAAAACCAAAACGAGGGATGTTAAAAAATCTGTATGTTTATCTACTCATGTTTCACGCAATAACTACTAAAGGATTTTTTACTAAATTGTAGCTAGTTGTCCGGCCCATCATTTAGCATATTGTTTACTGCAGCCAAAAGCTAGTAGTGAAATACTCCTGTAACCTAACTAGCGGCGATGGGGTCATTACATCCGGACGGCGACTTTTTCAAATAAAAAGATCTTGCTAAACATATTTTCGTGAGTGACATTCAAAAGCAAGATTGGTGAGAGCTTGTTAATAAAGATGTTTACAACCTGCTAAGAAG
Source organism: Calephelis nemesis (assembly GCA_002245505.1). Taxonomy (NCBI): domain Eukaryota; kingdom Metazoa; phylum Arthropoda; class Insecta; order Lepidoptera; family Riodinidae; genus Calephelis; species Calephelis nemesis. The sequence continues at coordinate 227,592 of NJDD01003072.1, forward strand.
CCTGTATAGTGCCGCCCTTTCACGACGTCACGTTCGGGTACGGACAAACATTTTACGGATACATGTGATTTGGTATTTGAATAAGTTAATTCTACCTCTACACCAGCCCTTTGTGGAGGTCACGTATTTTGGAGAGGTTCCCACTTAGTTCAATTGAAATTTGTTATTTTTCTATTAGTCACTTGTAGCTGATAGTTATATCGCACACTAAATCCGAATGGGTATTAAGGTTTTTTTATAAAAATCTTAAACATGAATGGCTTTCGGCATACATCAGGAAACATTAGTTATTTACAAGCTATTATTTGTAATATTAACGATCAGTTAGTTATTTACTTTCACCTACTCAAAATAAGGAAGAGCTCCTCAATCTGGCTGTATATTTTTGGCGTATGTTTTTTAAGCATGTTTGCTACGTGATTACTCGGTTAATTAAAACATATTTTGATTCTCCTCGTGCGAAAGGATAAGTAATGATTCTGGGGTGGTTCCATATCAATTTCGGCATGTACCGTGTAGTGATTTTTGAGTTATACGTAATAATGTATAAATTGTTGTCGATTTCGACTACCTCATTTTATCAAAAGTCGACCATTTCTTCTTTTCTTTGATTTATAAAAGGTTTTTGTGTTTAAGAAACGAGTCGTTTTGATTACAGATGGTAGTATTTTGTGCTATTAGTAAGATAACTAACAACGGTTGCTCGTTTTACACAGTTATGACCTTTTTTTTTGCAAACATTAGAAAGGAGCGTCCGTTATTTTTGGTCAAACTACGAATGGGTAAACTTACGGATCTCGTTTAATTGATTATAGACCTCGGACATTATTTGCTATCTTTCAAAAAAAGAACTATTAAATAGCGACGTGGTACCCAATAAAATTGTTGAAGTTGGATTTGAAGAAGTTCTTTAATTTTTATGTGACAAGATTATCAATTACAGCCCTCCTGATTGCTCCACGGCTAATATAGGGAGGTAATTGCTGTCTTGTAGTCACGGTTTTAGGTTTATTATGTAAGGTTACCAGTTACCTTAACTTTCACACCAGAACATGAATAAAGTCACCATCGCGGCAGGATTACGTACAGCGGGTAAATCTTCGTATGATTTGGCCAGAACTGTATTATTTATTACTTAGGCTTATATAGTTAAGTCGACGTGGCGAACTTGGTATCGCTTGACATTAACAACTACTATCAGCTTTTATGGATTTAAAGATTGTTTTTCTCTACAATTTTTCGGTTTTTCTCCTGACAATAATTAACGTCCTTTAAATTAAATAGGGATACATTTTATAGGCATTAAATTAAAGATGTCTATGGATAGAGTTAGGATGATCTCACGCGGAAACCCTTTTAGATATCGGGATAAATAGTAGTCTATGTTATCTCAAGTTCTATGTGCATACTTAAAAACTATAGCTTATTATTGCTTCTGTTATTCGCTGTTTTTTTAGAATGCTCTAAGATTCGAAGTTAGGTCGACCTACAGCGAGCTGATAATAATATAAAACCAGTTTTATATAGCAAATTTAGTAAATCTGAAAATATATTAAAAATGAGTTGCATAAAAAATGCTGGACCAATATTTTTAGTTGTTTTAAAAAAATGATTTTAATATTTCCAATTTTTTTTCATTCAAACCTATATATCAACTTAAATTGTTATAAAAAATTTAATGAAATTGCACATATGTTGAAATAAATTTTTTCCTATTATCCGATCCCGCGAAAGTAACTGGCATTGACAAATTAACTGTTTATAGCTGGCAATCCAGATAAACAACAGGCAACCCAACTTCTTCAACTTCGTCTTATTCTTACTTTAATTCGCGAAAAAATCTTAATATTGCACCAATTGATGAATAAAAAACATTTAAAAAAATGTCCAGGATTTTTTCAGGCAACCCATTTTAAATATATATTTTCTGATATACTAAATTTGCTATAAAACCGGTTTCATCCTGTTATCAGCTCGGTGTAGGTCGACCTTACTTCGGATCTTCGACTAAAGTACCCGTCATGAGAAGCTGTAAATTATGTAAACAAACGTTCGGGAGTTAACAACATTTGGTTCAAAGGAAAAAGTATTTTTTTAATTATTAATTATAAATTCAATTAATTAATTATGTAAACATGTATAATAAATTACGTATCTTTTGACGTTTTTTTCGTGGCAAATTGATAAATGTACTGGGTACTGGCTCCATTATACGTTAATACACAATAACAAATAACAATAACGATAAAATTAAGGCAACAATTAAAAAACTAACAACAATGACAAAGTGATAACGAAAAGATAACAAAATTAACAATAACAACCAAATCCGCGATTTTAACAAAGCAATGAAAAATTTGAAACTCGATGAACCGATGGTTTGCATTCCCGGCGACCGGCGCGTTCCCGTACCAAGAAACTCAAACGTCAGTCGTTAGATATGATCCGACTAAATTAAATAGGTTGTTACTTTCATATAACCCGTCTATATTTTTATTTCGATTGAATATGGTCAGTTTATTATTGTCTCGAAGTAAAAATAATTACTTGGTAAAAGATGTTTGTTTACATAATTTGCAGCTTCTCATGACGGGTACTTTAGAAGGTAAGAATTCAAATTGCACCTCATATTGTAAACCTACTAGTAATATTGTGAAATGAATCAAATGAATAAGCTACTTTTTGTTTCGCTGGCACTCGAATCATTCTTATCAGGTTTCTGTTTATAAATATTTCTCTTCAACAAGAACATTTTATTATGTTTAGTCTCGTTGATGTGTTTTTAAACACTACTATAACGGTTACACTTTTTCGGGCGGCCATGAGAGAAACTAACAAAAACATATTGGTTAGCTCTAACATTTCTGAGTTTTAATTGACTTTTATGTTTTAAAAAGGTAGCAAGCAGTCTTCTTTCATGATGTTAAAAGACAATCATCACCTAATAATAATATAATATAATAAAATATATATAAATAAAAAAATAATAATAATATCATACCATAGATATTAGTGGTGCGTTGATATCTTATAGTTTGGGTCTTCTAGCTACTTTTGTAATAGGTACCAGCCATATGACACCGTAGTGGTAAACAATTATTGTGACACTAACACAGTACCTTATGGTCGTCAGGGCCCTTTGGATACCAATTTGGGGATATCGTAGCTGATACATTTATGTTTGAGCTTTATTAGGGCAACTATTTAGCTATATTTATAGGATAGCTATTTCTTGCAGCTCGTAATTGGCGAGTATAGTTTAAAATGTCTTTACCAACAAGGCTACAGTACAGTAATGGTGTACAGTACAGCAGCTAAACCCGGGTAGGGCGTGCGCCTCCGTAAGTACACTGTCTAACACTGTGGTGTCTCGGTGAGGAAGGTAAAGGAGCCGCAGACTTACACCTATCAAGAAAGACGCATGCTTATTTGCTGTAAGTGTGTCGGTAGTCCTGACACTCTGTCTACTGAAGAGTGATGCACCAGTACGGTGTCTATATGTCACGATTGCTTTTTTATCAATAAAAAAAGAACTCAATATATTTAAATAATATTTATATATATTTATATAAATATTTCAATATTTTTCCCCGTGTTGGTCCGGGCTCCTTTGCAGATTAGACCATCTGCCTGTCTTTCCAGGCAGCTCGTAAAAGGCGAGCATAGGCTTATTATTGGTATCACCGCCTTACCTATTCCTGTCGCCATAACGTCGTAACGTGTTCCGGTTCGGAGGGTAAGGTAGCCGGTAAACTTACTTTTGCTCGAGGCCTAACATCCTGACCTCAGGTTGGCAACGCACCATTACCATCTTTGGTGTCTCTAGGCGGTGTGAATTTCTTACCATCAGGAAATCCGTCTGCTAGTTCGCCTTCCTATACCATAAAAAATAGTCGTAACTATATC
>NJDD01003072.1:240047-273673 GCA_002245505.1 Calephelis nemesis
CCTTAGTACTCATTATATTTTACCTAGGATATTCATGATTAATCTCGTCTAAATCGGTTAAAGTTAAAGTTACAAACAGTTGCAATAGTAACAGAAAGTTGCAACTTTTTTTGGAAGACAAAAGTAAACTAATTACTATACAAATAAATAGCCACCAAAGATAGTAATGACAGTATCTAAAACAGAAATCTAAGTTTAGCAATGTAATTCCAGATTATTCCTATTGGCTATGTTAGGGTAGGGTATTTAACTTCAACTGGCAGTTTAGGATAACGGAACATGCAAAAAAAATCACCGCAAATAATCCATTGTGCTTCCCCCTGACACTAGTGATTCACACGGGTATGATAATATAGGGCGGTTGTAAACTTGGGCGTGGTGGTGGAGGGAGGGCCACACCCACTCTGGCTGTTCACTCCTTTGTTCATGAGCACTGATTGTCTCCACGCTCATATTATACACTGCAGAATACGTATCTTGTGATTCTAGCGTGTATGAGTATACGAGTATCTCTTAATATTAACGCGAGATATGGATTCTTTGTATCTTTATATTTTTTTTAATTTAACTAGACTGTTAGAGTAATGAAACTCTTATAATTGAAAATATTTAGAAAGAAGTCGTCTTAGTTTGAAGGCTTACTTACCTACTCATAAGGCTTAACATTACAGCTGTAGATTGGTAAGGCATCATTGCAAAAAAATGTCTTCACGCACGTATCCTGGAAGACCTAGGCAGAGGTACCTACAATCAGTTCACCCACTAACTACTACCCACAAACAACACCCACAAACTAAGATCTATAATGTGATAGGTGGCAAATCTATCACCAATGTGCATATATTCAATCACGGGCAACGTTGTTGTTGTTAGAAAATTGAATAAAATCATTTTCGTTTTTTTGTCGCCCTGCCTGGAGAACGGACCTCAGCAGTCCAATAAACGGCCCGCTAGACCACAGGGGCAATATCATTACCTTATTTTCATAAAATACTTAGATAAGTTCCACATAAATGTATCATGATATGGATGATGATCAGCTTTGCGTATTACAGCTTTCGTATTTGAAGTGATATACTTATCAAAACTGGTAGGTTAATATGCTATTAAATTTTCGTAGAACGGTATAAATTTATTAAAAAAACATTATAAAAATATAAAAAAATATGAAAAGATTAAAATAATTAAATTTTAACACAAAAACATAATGTTAACAAAAATATTTAAAGTGAAGTTCCATCAAGTGCCAATGGTGAAGTAATAATTATATTACTCCATTAACGTCTTTGGAGTCTTAGATGATGTTTTTTATTTTTTTTATTATCAGAAACTCCATCTGCATTCTAAACTTTAGCAAAATTTAGGTACTTCGGTATTTATTACACCTCACTGATTTCTTTTTCTTTTGTTAAAGGTGGTATTGGTCAACAAGCAAGTCCAGACAGCACATCGCGGGCATCCGATTTGTCGTATGTAGGCCCTCCGACCACTTCACCGAACGTAACCGATATCCGCCACGACCACGATCACGACCACGACCTCGACCACGATGTGCACGACATTGAACACGACGACGACAATGACCACGACCCACAAATGAACAGCGGCACCGTCGACTCCAATATCTCACACAAGAAACGCAAGAGACGTGTCTTATTTTCGAAAGCTCAAACTTACGAACTAGAAAGACGATTCAGGCAACAGAGGTACCTTTCAGCTCCTGAACGTGAACATCTGGCTAGTCTTATCCGCTTGACACCAACGCAAGTCAAGATATGGTTTCAAAATCATAGGTACAAGACGAAAAGAGCTGTCCAAGAAAAAGGTGCTCATGATTTAAATGTGGGAGGCTTAAATTCGCCGCGAAGAGTGGCAGTTCCTGTTTTAGTAAAAGATGGTAGGCCATGTATTGGAAAACCTGATGGCTTACCACCATTAGGGATGACTTTACCACCTTACCAGCCAATGCATCATCAACCCCCTGTTCCTGGGCACGCACCTCAACCTAGCGGTTGTTGGTGGTAATAACTTAATTAGAAAAGGGATGTTACAATACAGTTTGGATTGAGGCCAAGACCTTGTATAGTGTTACATGAATTAAGAATCAAACCTCACATGCTTATAAATTTTTAGTAAGGGAGTGTATTACTTTGTAGAGTTTTTTCGGGTAGGTATATCTTGCTTATTACCGCCACTACGAATGTTCTTATTTATCAATCATGAGTTCAAAGCAACGTCTATTTCTAAACAAAATATCTACTCGGTTTGTCTTTCTATACTATGAAAATCAATTGCATATTCGTTTTGTATGAACATGTGTGAGTCGAATCTCACAACTGATTTTAAATCAATTTTAACCGCTTGAGCTGAAATTTTGCATGAACGTTAGAATCGGATAAAAATATGTGATTAATTTAGTGACAGCATTAGGTCTAATACGAATGACCATTCATTAACATTTTAAATTACCGTTTACGAACTCAGAGTAATGTTTTGTAAATAGACATGTATACGTTACATAATTAATTATTATTTATGCTTTTCTGATATTGGAATCAATTCTTTTTTTTTCTTTTTTCATTTTAAATCTGCTAAAGACCCGAAATAGTAAAATTGAAAGGTATTAAAAATGTGCTATGAAATTTCTGTTTGTGCACACTGTATACGATATTGGCCCAAACCGAAACGACTCCTTTGTATATAAGTGTTTACTAGTCTTTAGAGTATTTTGTGCAAATGTGAATATTGGAAATTACGTTCAATATATTTATATTATTCATAGGTGCAGTTTTATAAGGTAATGGTACCCTTATCTAGATGACGCATGGAATCGGTTTATACCTGAGCTGCGGTAAACTGATAAGATCGATGTTACAATATTGGCACTGCTAACGTAAAATATTATTGTGTATCGGTCGCAACTCAGTACATTTTGTTATTTACTTTAATTAAGAGGCCTCCGCTAAATCCAACATATCTTACCTTTTTCTTCTGATATAACATCATTGCTCGCTATTGTTGTACTCCTAGTTTGAGAAAGGGTAGCCATTTAATTTACTAACATAAAGACAGCTTGCACGTTCCTTAGGTTTTAACGCCGAGTTAAATAATTTTACTCATTTCTACATTTAACCTAGGAATATTCAAGAAACTGTGACGGCCACGTACACGTTCTGGGATTAAATATTCAACTCCGGGTTAGCTTTTTACTTGGGTTAAATCTCTTTGTATTTGACAGTTTAAGTCATTATTAAATTTAGCCCAGGAGCGTGCAATCGGCCCTAAAAAGTTAAAATGTTTAGTGGCTGTGTTTGTTGTGTGTCTTTTATCAGAAGGAAATATGTCTGGTTTTTGAGTCACTGTCACATTTACTCTACTTGATTTAGCGAAGGCCGGAAATCATTTTGATGTTCGTAGACTTCAGTATTGATTACATGAAAAGTAAAATAAGTAGCCGCATAAGTTACTTTACAATACAGTAAAGTAATAAACAACAAAGTACTGAAATTGGAATAACCTTACAAAGTAGTTCTCATTGAATATTAAACATATGTTTTGTCCTGTCAACAAAATATTGATTCCATAGACAATTTACATTTTATTTATTGTAATAAATGTAAACACAATAAATGATGTAAACATTCCATTCATGATTTTGTGAAAACCCATTGGTAATTAGTGTAAGAATACACTTGCAAATTATAAAATGCATATCTCCGAAGAGATCGAATTGTGGGACTCAGTTTCTTCGGCTAGTCGTTGGTGTCCTGGTTATACCTTTGCCTACCTCTTCGGGGAACTTACTTAGGAATAGAAATTGAAAAAATAATAATGATAAGTAAATAAATGCAAGTGTATTTTTATAATAATAATTACAACGTAAAACAACAAAAATATTAAAAAGACAATATAAAAATAATGTATTAAAACTAGAGTTTCTACCTTGTGATTATTATTACTTTATTCACAATTGTCAATAATAAATACTAATTAAAATAACGATGACACTTTTAGTGAAAAAACAATGTAAAATGCAGTAAAAAAATAAGTTTCTACGTCATTGCCATCATATATCATAGTTTTTTTTAAATATAGATAGTCTTGTACTTAACGACGTTTATAAAAATTTGATTTATAAATTACGAATATGTTGAAACTCGAATAAGGTCGTATTTAATGCTTTTGTGAAGTAAGTGGTATATTGGAGTTCCTACTTTATGTTTATTTTGTCAAAATTATTATAGTTTTAGTAAAATGTGTGTCTGATAAAATTAATTAGAAAAAAATGTGTTATTTAGATATCAATTAATATGATATAATGTATTATTCAAATATTCGTTACATAAATATTGAAAAAACGGTTTGTAGAATTTTGCTATATAAAGTACATTGATAGGAAATAATTGTTGGTTGACCCAAATTATTGTGATCGTTCAGAATAAAAGTTACATTTGTAAAAGTTTTGAAATCCAAGCCATTTAGAGAAATAGGTTTTTCAACTCACGCTTTCCATATGATTTGCCATTGGAAAAAGACTAAAACTCGTCATTTTTACCTAGGAGTATACCTAAGAGTCCTATTTTTATCAAATACGTTTTCTTTATAAATAAAAAAATAAATAAAAAAAATATTTTTTAAACCCCACTAAATTATGTTGAATCGTGTATTTAAGAGATTTAGCTCTCCCACGAGAACTTGTGAAAAGCCTATATTCTCTAAAATTCATTAATATTTGTTCATCAATTTTATTAAACAGTTTTTGACTAATTTATTTTCACAGAAGGGATTTAGAAAGTAAACCCTTCTTATTCCTAAAATTTCTATAAAATTGTTCTATTTAATTGTAGACTTTGAAATACAGAAGCTTACATTCCTTAGTTTTATATCTTGTAAATTAGTGTAAAAAGACAACTAATTAGTATTAGTTAATGTATTTTTATGAAAGTGACCAGATTTTATCAGATTGCAATATTAAAAGTGTAAGATCAGTATTATAGTCGAATATTATTCATATAGCTATAGTATTTATGTTCAATCACATCAAAAATATATTTAAATAAGTATGTTGAGATAAGTAGAATGTGTATATTGTGTATATAACTGTAGGCTTTTTGTTTGATAGATAACAGTCAACTTATTTTTATCTTAGTTTTTTTAAAGAATTTTTCCTTTTCTTTAACAATTTGAGACGGTATTGATATTTACATTGTGCATTGTATCTTCTACATTTTCCATTTTTTTTGTGTTTTCCAGAGGAAAACTCTTTGAGATATAAGTTTTTTGAGATATAAGATTTTTGTGTTCAATAAAGAATTAAATAAATAAATACTAGATTAAAAACGACTCATCACCAGAGGTAAATTTAAAAACGAGAAAAATTGTGCTCCCGAATGTTTAATTCAATATATTTGACTTAAGAGTTGTTTAAAAAAATGTCAAGTGTATTTGCAAGTAAAGTCATTGCGACGACTTCCTTTAGCGTTTCTAGTCTCGTAAATAATCTTCTACTAGTAATTTTTAGTAAATATTTTGTTTTGCAATAAAGTAAATAGATTATTTGATGACACTTGTTCCTCTTTTTTTGTAGAAAACTAAGATAAAAAAGTTATGACTTCTGATAACTTGAAAATAGTCTATCTTCCAAACTGCCGTAAAAATGTAAAAATGTTTTAGACATATATAAATTATTCTATAAAAATTAAATTAATTGAAAAAGAAAATTTGTTTCATTCGCCGAGCTTCATGTTTTCTTTTTCTGATGTTGCCCCATTGTATTCTGAAAAGTGCCTACATGTCAACGATTTACCTATCAAGAAGCTTGAAAGAGAAGAGTGTTGGTTTTTGCAACAGGAAGTGTGGCGGCCAAATACTTTGCTTCCAAGAAGATGTAAACATTGTGCCTAAAATGGTAGAGTGTTGCAATGTCTTGATTGCCACTGCCTTTTCCATCTGTTGGCAAGCACAAACTTGGCTTGCACTGTCATATTTCTATTTAGAGAGCAGAGTGCTTAGTAGATCTGAGCGAGATGCTTGACTTGAATGGTGGTGTATGCACAAGCGTCTTTTTAATAAACATGGACTAACGTGAGAGTAAAATTAAGTTTATATTATAGTCTGTATCACATTGTAATAAAATCAATTATTTCCCTCGTGTTGGTCCGGGCTTCTCCTTGCCAGGCAGCTCGTAAAAGGCGAGCAAAGGCTTACAGTCACTAACACCGTAACATCTGACTAGGTGGTAGTTTTGCAGCGACTCATCCAGATTGGTACCACCGCTTATCTATTCCTGCCGCCATAACGTCATGACGTGTTCCGGTTCGGAGGATAAGGTAGCCGGTAAACATACCTTTCCTCAGGCCTAACATTCCGGCCTCTAGTTGGCAACGCACCATTACCACCTTTGGTGTCTCTAGGCGGCTTGAATTTCTTACTATCAGGAAATCCGTCTGCTTGTTTGTCTTCTAACATAAAAAAAACAAGGTTGAATACGAAGGTGTTTATTAATAATACGGGTAGGGTTCTATTACATCCAAATATCTGTAGGCATGCGTGTTTGCGAGTCTCATTGTCACGCATTTTATTAGAGTTTACCGAATCGTTTCCATTAACTGTAATCGATACGCTATTTTTTTGCACTAATTTAAAGACGCCAAGTGACTAATTACTTTACATATGTCTTTTATTTAGATTAAATGTGCAAACGTCTCTAATTGCTATTTTTTTTTAGTTGAGCCAAAAAAAATCTACAATAATTACTGCAAAAAACATTATTTAAAAGTTAAGAGTTCACTAATGTCAGTAAATTTTCTGTGAGATCTTTAACATACTTAAGTACCTATAACTTAAAAATGTTGAATTCTATTGTAAGGATATATGTAGGAATCTAAAATCGATATGAGATAGTTAATTGTGATTCACAAATTTTCTAGGAATCCGAAGTCGACATATCGTAAGACAATAGGAAATACACGGTATAGAGCAAACTAGCATAAGGTAGCTTATTGTAATGACTCAGGGTTATTTTTAAACCGACTTCGATAAAAGGAGAAGGTTAGATGCTCGACTCCTATATATTTTTAAGTATGCTAATCGATTTCTCCGTAATTTTTGAAACGAATTTATTTTTTTTCTAAATTTGAAATAGGATAATTCCAAGGTGGCAATAGGCCACCAAGTCTGGATCTGATGATGAAATCAAGGATTATACTCAATTTTTGTATAAGTACGTAGATGATTAACTTATCGAAATTTGGAAGTTAGTTCCTTCAAGTGTATCTGCAATATAAAATATGTAATTTCATATCCCAGAAAATGGAAGCTGCAGTTCTGGGTTAAATAGTTTGTGTACTCTGTACAGCGTAGTTTAGCACATTCGTGTATGTTACAATAATTATTTGACATATCAATGTGTGTTAAAATAATTATTTAACGTTCCCTGTTTCGGTCCGGGCTCATTTAATTATTAAACTATTTGCCTTTTTGCTAAGCGGCTCGCAAAATTGAAATTTCCTATTAAACTCAAACAATTTAAAAAAATTTTGAAATAAAATTTCTATTAGAGAAATTTGCCATCACATTTTCTTGTAACGCATCATACTGCTCTGTAACAACCCACGAGAAAAACACTGTATGTTATCGCCGAATTTCATACTGCGTTCTTCGCGATTTATGATTTGCTGCATTGCATCTCGCACAACCAGCAATATATAAAGTTTTTTTGAAGTGAAACTTTTTATCTGTTTTTCAGTCTGTTGTTGAGTTTTACTTCTTAGATGTGTACCTACTCTAATACATACACACATTTTTCCGTATTTATGTGTGGTAGGTAACCCAGAGTAGATTCACCGTAACCCTTCTGTAACATTTTCAATGACTGAGAACATGGAATTCCAAATTTGAGCTGAATGTACCTATAAATCTGTTAGAAGTGAAACTTCTTCTCTGTTACTACCCACGAAATTGATATCATGTGGAAGTTTAACTTTTTACTTATACTTAGTTACACATTTATTTCTATATTCTTGTGTGGTAGGTAACCCAGGTAATACAGAGATGATACGTGAGTGACCATTGTTTGTTGATTAAATATTTGTCAGTTTATCTTATCACTGGCTGCCGATGATAGTCCGCGACCTGATTACTAGCACACTTGTTGCGTACCGAGATATGTTCTTACCACCTGCCCTATATTCCGAGTAATGCCCTTGTTGACACTTAAGGTGATCATTTAAATCATTTTTGCTATGATAGAGAACAAAAAGCAGCCCTCCTGGTGGTAAGAGCCCATCATATTAGTGTTAGTAGGTGTCTTATGCCACCTTTCCGAATCTACAGTCTTCAGGACGGGACACGACAATGACAAGCAAGGCACTGCTTAGCACTTTACCACCAGTAATGACTTAATTAAAAGTGATTACTAAAGGTGATCGCCTCTGTGGTCTAGCGGTCCGGGTGTTGGACTTGACTGCATGAGGTCTCGGGTTCGAATCCCAGGTCGGCCAACAAAAAGAAAATTGGATTTTTCCAATTTTCTAATAAAATAAATGTTGGTCGAGATTGGAAATGTGCCCGGTTGGCGATAGGCTTGCCACCTATCACATTGTGGGATTTAGTGTCTTCGGCTAGTCGTGGGTGCCTTGGTTGTGCCTCTGCCTACATCTTCGGGGATATGGGCGTGAAGATACCTTTACTTTATTAGTAAAGGTAATTTTGTTAAGATGCAATATTAGCAATTCATCTAGTGGTAGGAGACAACTGCATATACACAATGTAATATTGGGTCACTATTTAAAGGCTAGGATCTAAAGCAACGTATAACCCGTTTTTTTTAAATATGCCTGGGGCTACTGCAGCTATCAATTAGGCGGTAACCTTTGAGATTAAAAATTTTAGGATTTAAGTTTAAAAGGGCCATAAGGATTATAAGGAGTGTTTTTTTCCTGACCTCAGGGGTGTTGGGGTTTAATGAGAAGATTGGGAAAGAGAGATTGATTAAGTTCGGTTTCACCCAGGTTTGAAGAGCGGGTTTAGCAACACTATGGGGTTAGGAACAGATGGCATGAATCAGGGCGAAATGCACCGCACTCCGAGTAAGGAACTCTCATTAATAGCAGTTGAATTTTCTGACTGTCCGAATTGTCGCAAAACCTTACCGCCTACCAAACGGTTAACGTTTCGCAAAAAAAGTGTCATGACAGTTTAAGGTTTGCTCACTCTAACCTTTTTCATGCTATCCAAATTTGTTCTAAAATAATGTGTAATTTGCGAAGGTGTTTTTATAAACATGATATTAATCCATTTTACGGTGTTAATGTCAAATATATTTATCCTCACTACAAGCGAGACAGAAAAGCAGTAGGAATATAATTTTCAAAAGAAATTGGTAACTCGGTGAACACGGTGGCAAACTGAGTCCTCAACCAAGAGCAGAATGATAAACATAAGATCTTTAAAAAATAACAGTATGTAATGTAATTGATCATAAGTTCCATTTGCTTTTTAGCTTCATAATGATATGCTTTTTATCCAAGTGGTTTAGAAAGAGAGGTTATGTTTTTCGAGCGTATGTTGCTATTTATATAGATTTATGTACCCCGTAACAGACTTAATGATTTGAAGAAATAAAATTTGAGCATATGACATTGGGAAAAAACATAATTAGATACAGTAAAGTAAAAGTAAAGTAAAGTAAAGTATCTTCACGCCCATATCCCCGAAGAGGTAGGCAGAGGCGCAATCGCGGCACCCACGACTAGCCGAAGACACTAAGTCCCACAATGTGATAGGTGGCAAGCCTATCGCCAACCGGGCACATATCCTATCCCGAGCAACATTTTTTTTATTAGAAAATTGAATTGATTAGAAAAACCCAATTTTCTTTTTGTTGCCCGACCCGGGATTTGAACCCGGGACCTCATGCAGTCAAGTCCAACAACTGAACCGCTAGACCACAGAGAGATACAGTAAAACTGCAAAAACCGAATCCAAATATTCCTTAGGGTACCCCGTAACAATTTGATAATTATTTTTCAATTTTCGAGATTTCAGATGAATACGAAATGGCCCCCTTGTAAATTTTATTAACATTCCACTAGACATTTTTGAGTGACACTTAATAAGAATAATTACTGTATCAGAGTCATCATTAAAATAAATCAATTCGATTTTTCTGGTTACTTTTTAAGTCAGTTTTTTCAGTTTATTTTCAAATAATTGCTCGTATGAAATGTTTATTTTAGTTTAATTTTTTATTTTTACTACTAAACGACTTGGCGAACTTCGTATCGTTTGACATTTACCTATGTATAGGTTGTATGCATTGTTTTTTTTCCTATTTTTACTGCAATTTTTCCGGTTTTTCTTTTCATAAGAACATTTCCTTAATTACTCATACAATAAAAAAATGTACTTGCGATTTGTATACAATGTCATTTTTAGAAATTTGGTCAACTAAAATGATCTCTTTTTTCTATTTTTTTATGATATTGGAAGGCAAACAAGCAGACGGATTTCCTGATGTAAGAAATTCCCGCCGCCTAGAGACACCAAAGGTGGTGGTGCGTTGCCAACCTGAGGCCGGGATGTTAGGCCTCGAGTAAAAGTAAGTTTACCGGCTACCTTACCCTCCGAATTGGAACACATCATGCCGTTATGGCGGCAGGAATAGGTAAAGCGGTGGTAACTGGTACCAATCCGGGTGAGTCGCTTCGTGACTCTACCATGTAGTCAGATGTCATGGTGCTAGTGACGGTAAGCCGCAGATAACACTTTTTAGATAGATTTTAGAAGAAGAAATAATTCTAAAGTCCTCATATTTTTTTTAGTTAATTTGTCCCTTTCTGGGACTGACTAAGACTTTTCTAATTTTTAAATAATATAGTTGTCGAATTGATTCTGTTTTTACTACTCAGGGAAAGTACATACTCAAGCAATCTGGCTTGGATGAAACATCAAGTTTTGTAGAATTTTTGAATTATTTTTATAGTATCTTTAAGTCTTTTTTATTATCAGTTATTATTTAACCGAATCCAAACTGTAAGTCTTCCCATTTGTAGACTGTAAAATGAAATTATAGATTCAAGGCAGGCAAAAACGTTTTTGTAGCGTCAAAAGTTATCAAAAAGAAAATATTTAGTCCACCACCATAAAGTAATTCGTGTTGCACTTTTTTCAGTGGGTTAGGATACTGATATAAAATAATCATTGCTACTATTTAAGTTTCATGGTAATTGGACTCTTGGTCAATTTGTTCCACGTTTTTTAGTCAAATTTGTTACAAGGTTTTACAGATATTAATTCATCATTATTATTATCATTACCATTGTCATGCCATTAAAGCTCCGATTTGGTATTTTTTTTAGAAATTTAGACAAGTCACAAGAACTGCTTTTCTTTAAATTAATTTTCATATTTATCATTTTTATTTTTTTTAGAGCTTGCCCTATTGTTTCGTTGCTTATCTATACATAGTATAAAGCAAAGTCGCTTTTCGCGTCTGTCTGTATGTATGTATGCTTATATCTTTAAAACTACGCAACGGATTTTTTCAATAGGTAGAGTGATTCAAGAGGGAGGTTTATATGTATAATAACATGCTTCATATATTAGAGAACCACTGATAATTTCAATATTTCTAATGCAAAGTCGTAAATAAACATATTTTTTTGCGCTTGCATTGCAAACGCTGGCTGAACTCTACGAGATAGGTCAAAATGATGTACTAAGTATTGTTTACCCTAAAAATGTCTACAAAAAAGTTCGCGATGGTATATGTTTATCTCTTAGGGATAACTAACTAAGTGACGGTAAAAAGCGAGCATAGCTTTTTACGAGCTGCCTCGCAAGAAGGAAAGTGGTCTATTCTGCAAAGAAGCCCGGACCAACACGGGGTGTTCGAAATAAATAAAAAACAATTCGGCTCACGTTCCTAAAAATACAGGAATTTTAATGTTTTTTAATACATCTTTGTTTTTTTAGTTTTTTCAAATAAGTCTCGTCTGACCACCAGAAAGTATACCTGTTGGATTGAAATAAAGTAACAATTTGAAATAGGAAAACCTTCCAAAAATTTAAATATTTGTGATATGCTTTAAAGTTTTTTCCAATTGATTTCTCTGTAACTTTAAGACCTACCTTTAATTTGAGGTAGGTACATTTATTTGTACGTTTTATTAGAATTTATAATAAAATAAATAAATAAATATTCCTGGACAAATCACACAAATTGAATCTAACCCCAAAGTAAGCAAATTATATGCTTGTGTTATGGGTGTTAGTCAACGATACTAAAACATATAAATACTTTTATAGATACCAGAATAAATTTAATAAGCACCCAGACCAGGAAATGCAGACATCTAAATGTTCATCACACAAATGCCTGCCCCCGTCGGGAATCGAACCCGAGCCACGCGGTTGGTCAATGTAGTTAGGCGTGTACGCTAGCCACTCGACCAACGAGGCGGTCGAGGCGTTTTATGGTTTTTCTTTATCGATAATTATTCGTCTAGTATCCGCACATTTCGTATAATCAAGTTTCGAAAAATCTCATTACATAGAGAGCGAGACTTGCCTGTTTATACCCACTGTTCATTTTTAGTTAAGTTATCATTTTTAGTTCAGAATAACGTGTTTGTTTATTTTGTTTATAAAAAGAATTTTAAAACAGTCAGCCTTTAAAAAATATTTCAAAATTAATCCTCTGTGAAGCTCGTATTGGAAAAGTACTCTACCGGTGTAAAGGCGTGTACATTTCTGATAAATACCTTCACCCACAATGAACTAACGCCTCCGTGCATTGATGGAGGACATCCAACAATAAAATGTCGTTTATTAAATAAATAATATCAAACATAAAGGCCCTGCCGGTAGCATGACAATGGACAAACAAACTGGGAATTAATTCCGATGAATTCTCAAAACGCCTTCGATTTAGTTTCCAAAGGACCCAATGAAAGGGCCAGAAGCGACGGATAAGCCGATTACTGCGACACACAACAAATACAACCTTTTCAGCTAGAATTTGACACATGTGTGATCTTAATTTTTTGTAAGAATACGAAATGTTTAATTTGGCATCGTAACAAGTTTGAAAAAGTTTATTAATTTTTGGTTCTTCGACCTAAGATATATCCAGCATCTACCTGGTAATTGAGAGTACTTGAAATAAGTGGATATTGTTTTAAGCCTTCGATATTTCCTCCACTGTTATAAAAATTGTAATTAAAATACATAAGTTTTGAGTTTCAAGGCGTATAAGATAACATACACACATATTTATCATTACGCCACGTGATCAGTGGGGTAGGCAGCGGTTATCGTATGCCGAGTATCACGATCCTTATAGACATATGTGCCTTCCTCCACATCCCTCTTTATTTTGGATAAATATTTCACAATTTTAATAACGCATAATATTTTATTAATATTTTTAACTCTTTAATTCAATACTAAGATCATTTTTCACTCTGATAATACTTAGTTAATTTTTAATATAATAATACTAGCTGCGCCACGCGGTTTCACCCGCGTAAGTCCCAATCCCGCGGAAACTACGGGATAAAAAGTAGCCTATATGTTATTCTGGGTCTTCAGCTACCTACATACCAAATTTCATCGTAATCGGCTTTGTAGTTTTTGCGTGAAAGAGTAACAAACATCCACACATCCATACATACAAACTTTCGCATTTATAATATTAATAGGATAATAAATTTAATTTAATACTTTTAAAGCGACAACCAACTTAATCTAACAGCAAATTGCAAAATGTACTACACCAAAATTATGTTTATAATATAAAATAAATCATATAAGTGTATTTAGAAAAAGGTATCTTTACACCAGCAGCAACAACAACAAGAAGCAGAGGTACAATCAGGGCACCCACAACTTGCAGATAAGTCCCACAATGTGGTGGCAAGCCAATCGACAATCCAATTAAAAAAAACAAATTTTGCCTGTTTCGTTAACCGATCCTGTGAACCCGGAACTTCATGAAGTCAACTCGGACTCTTAGGAACGCTAGACCCTGAGGTCTTATAACTGGTTTTAGGGAATGAAAGTAAAATAACATCACAAGTTTTAATAACTGATAATATTACTTGAAT
This sequence comes from Calephelis nemesis, assembly GCA_002245505.1. Taxonomy (NCBI): domain Eukaryota; kingdom Metazoa; phylum Arthropoda; class Insecta; order Lepidoptera; family Riodinidae; genus Calephelis; species Calephelis nemesis. The sequence continues at coordinate 254,156 of NJDD01003072.1, forward strand.
GTTATTCAAACCCTAACTGGTCTAAACGTGTTAAAAAGCAAGCTCAAACCAAAAATCATGATGGGGAAGTGAGGTATCAATATTCATTAAGTGTATAATGTGTTTATTAGAGGCAGGGTAATAAATCTAAGGCAAGCGAGGGCGGGTTAGCCGCAAAATAGGTTCAGGCGCGTGCCAAGTAAGCTCTTACAACGTTCTTCAGTGGAACTGGCATGCTTGATGGGTTTGATTTACTTAGTGGATTAGCTGGTGGCCATGTTAATGAAACTGTTATTGTGTTGTTCACTAATAATGTTTCAACGTGGATTTGCACTGGTTTAACATTATTTCCCAGGGTTCGTTTAATATTTAGTTTCATTTTAGTTTAAGCAACATCAAGCAATTATGATATCGCATGTTTCTTTTATAATTAGTTTTTTGGTGGTTGCTTCCATCATTCGAAGTTTTGTTTGCTATTCCGCAATTATACCATCTTACCATCAGTAACACCGTGACATCTGACTAGGTGGTAGAGTTTCGCAGCAACTCACCCGGATTAGTACCACCGCCTTACCTATTCCATAACGTCATGACGTCTTCCGGTTTGGAAGGTAAGGTAGTCAGTAAACAGACTTTTGCTCGAGGCCTCAGGTTGGCACCGCACCATTACCACCTTTGGTGTCTCTAAGTGGCGTGAATTTCTTTCCATCAGGAAATTCGTCTGCTTGTTTGCTTTCCAATACCTATCATAAAAAAAGACCCGGGGGTCTAACTCGGGACCTTGAATAGTTAAGTTCGACGCCGGATCGCTAGACCACTGACGATTTAATGAATATGAAATATACTTTACCGAGCTTGTGGTGTAGAAATAGAAACACATCTCAATATTACGTATTACGTTGTTTGTCCGCGATGAAACTAAACTACCTAAACTACTTAACCGATTTCTATCAAATTTGCACCCCGTGTGCAGTTTGATCCAACTTGAAAGACAGGATAGCTTACATCTCAATTTATCGCAGGCGAAGCTGCGGGTAACAGCTAGTATAACATATGTGTATATGTGTCTGCCTGATCTGTGTATAAATATGTCCGTCACCTGTCTCACTGTGCCTTGGTCATTTAGTACTGGACGTCTTAACAAAGGTCGACTTTCGAAATAGCCCGGTGAAGCTGTTAAAACCTCGCGGTTAGCAACTAATTAGCCATTAAAAAAAAAGGTCGACTTTCATCAACTTTCAAGTTAGGTTTTTGATTTATACATAACTCAAAAACTTATTGTTTGGTTTCCAAGTGACGCTATAATTAAAATGAAATTTTACTGCTAGTACATTATTATTATTATATAAAAAGAAAAGGTATAAAGTATCTTCACAACTGTATCTTTAGAGTTACAACCTGGCTCCCACGATTAGGAGAAGGTTACTTCACATATTGATATAGGTGTTAACAGGGTACTTAACCAGTTCGTTTCCTTGCTTTTATGAACAAATAAAAAAAAATCCACTTTGTGTTCCTTGACCCGGGAATTGAACCCGGAACTTCAAAAAGTCAACGCCATTACTGGACTACTAAACCATAGAGGCAGAGGCACAACCAGGGCACAAACGACTAGCCGAAGACACTAAGTCGTACAATGTGATATTTGGCAAGCCTATCCCCAACTGGGATCACACCCAATCCGGCAATGTTATTTTTATGAGAAAACAGAAAAATCACTTTGTGTTGCTCGACCCGGGAATCGAACTTGCGACTTCAGGTAGTTTTGTTTCCAGCATTGGACACACTGGAGAAGATCACCGAGGCGATCATATAATGAATAGTAAATCACAAACATCATAAACAGCAAAGTCATCTAGTGATAATGAGTGTTTCTAACAAGTGACCGTGCGAGGTATGAAGTGTAACATTGGGAGCTTATCTCTTTTCAAGTCGATTGCCCGCTGACCAGATAGCCCCCCGCTCGTCCATCATAACGATATTACGGGTACATCAACAATATTGTTTCATATTTTATTGACACCCCTCTTCCTTTATTTCCTAGGACATAGGGACCTTAATCGCAAAACACCTTCATAACCCCTCGTGATATTCTTTTTGCTATTCTACACTAGCTGTTTGCCCGCGACTTTGTCAGTGTCTTTCATCCCCTATTAAGATCTTTTGGGGGTTGAATTAAAAAAAATATCCTATGTTTCCAGACGGATCCTTGATTATATGCATTTAAAATTTTATCAAAATCTGCTTAGCAATTTAACCTTGAAAGAGCAACAGACAGACAGGCAGAAAGACTTTTGCATTTATAATTATTTATTTTAATAGATTATAGAAGAGAATATCATTATGCCCGTATCCCCCTAGAAGTAGGCAGAGATACAAACAAGGCGCCAAATTTTAGCTGAAGGTACTTTATATCTGTTTGAAATATCCGAATTATTTCATGAAAACAATATCTTAAATAAAATCAGGAACGTAAAGAAAAATATTGTTCGTCGTACAGGAAGTGAAATGTTGGTCAAGTTCAACTATTTTCAAACGCCTTGAAATTATTTAACTACTTTATGTGTTTTCTTGTCATTGATACTTTTGCAGGTCGGTTATAATATTATGTCGAGAAATAAATGATATCTATCTGTTCAGACGACTTCAAAGAAGTCATCATGTTCTCCAGGTTCCTCCAGGTCACGTGTCGACCACATAACCGGTCCAGTGATTTAGGAAAGCATAGCAGACATACAGACAGACTTTCGCAATTATAACATTAGTATGGATACTTCATGCTGCATTGCAATACACATCTATAATATATTAATACTTGAAGCGAAAACTTTGGACCCTTTTTACGAAAATTGCGCTGACGGAAGAGTACGAAATTTGGCACACTTATAGCTTATGTGTAGGACAAGCAGAACACTAACATTTTTCAATGATAATGTTTATAAAGTGCATTAATTCAAAAAATAAAACATTACACGTACTACCATGCATTTGACACACACAAACAAATATATTAATGTTGACGATAAAAGGTCACAGATGGCGCACTTACTATTCAGGAAACAAAGTAGTTGGTCTTGAGAAATGAAGATGGCGTTCTTATCAACAAGATATTAAAATGTATTATGGTAGAATTTCAACCAATGGGCGACCACTGGTATAAATAAATATGTTTAACTTTTAAATCATACTCATACACTATCATAGCTTCCAGAGAACATTCACTATGAAGGCTACTTCGTTCGTGGTTTTCAGACAAAACTAGATTGAATGTAATGTCAGATAATAAAAATGTTTAGAGCAAAGCGTCAAGGTCGTTTTACCACATCTAAAGTTTCAAATAGCTTTGCATGTCATAAAATAATTGAGAATGAAATAAAAAAATATTCAAGAGTTTCGAAAATAGTTACAAGTAATGAATTCATTAACTTTTTATTCAGACATGTGAATTAAATTTCTTAGCTTTAGCTATTTATTTTCTTCGCTGTTTTGTTTTGATCAAGCGTAAAAACAAAGAGGTTGATAAATAATTCGGACACCAGGACAAAAATTGACCTTTGTCTAAGAAGACTAATATTGTACATACAGCTAAATTAATAGCGGAATCTTAGAATATAGACCTTTCTTTCCTACCAAATAGAGTGATCGTAAGAGGCAAGTATTGTTAGTATGCTATTACCATCTTCATCGAAAGGAGATGGCTTAGTTTTTTTAATATCTGTAATGTTCAAAAACAGGTTTTTACACTTTCATTTGTGAAGAACATAAAAATAATAGTGTTAATAGTAAGTTAATATCTCTGGAAAAAAAACGCAAACTGATCTTAACTCAAGGTAAACAAATTTTATGATACTAATAATAAAAAAACAAATAAACTAAAATACAAAATTAATTATACATGTAGTGACACTGAAGACATATAATTGACATTTAAGCCCGTCACACACGTAGCTATAATACGTATTAATATGCCGCGCTATAATATATATTATAGTAAGCTACCACACATGGAGAGAAATACATATTATACTTGCGTGTGCGGTCGCTTGAATATTTGTATAGAAAATATACTGTAATATGTCTTGCTATAGTTCATATTAATATTTTATATTATAGCTACGTGTGTGACGGGCTTAAAACTGCAAAAACTGGCTCAAACTATTTTATTGGGTTCCACGCCCCGATTTGATAATCCTTTTTTTGAAAGATAGCAAATGGTTCCGAAATGGTCCCAAATTTTTTTATGAGCAACCTACTAGTAGGTTTTGTGTTCTATTTTTTTACTCATCTTGTCGATCGCATCAATAACTAAACCACAAGTTGGGTCATGATACAATAAATATGGGACCACCTCGGAAATATGGCCTATCCTTCTAAAACAGAAAAAAAGAACAGGTTGAGTATTAACGGAGCAAACGCGTAACAACATAAAAAACAGTAACGTAACGTAACGTAAAACGTTAAAACGTAACAACAACAAACAAAAACAACGTAAAAAACAGTCGAATTGAGAACCACCTCCTTTTATTGAAGTCGTTTAAACATACATAAAAATATTTTTATCACAGAAATTTCTGCTGGGCATCGAACCAGAGCATCACGACGACGACGTTAATTGACCATTCACATGCTTATTTTTTTTGTTTATGTGGCTAAAATATGTTGATATCACCCTACTAAGTTATTTGTTCGCTACACATTCCTTAAACTTTTTTTAAAAAACTTTTTCAAATAATTAAAAATTTGGTTAAGATAGTAACAATTAATAATTCAGCGTATTTATTGATATGTTTTTGAAGACATCTATATATATATATATAAAATAAAAGAAAGTCGGGTTTGTTACAACACTATATATTATTATAATATTATAATTCGAGATCTGCTGTACAAATTTTCATGGTTTTTGATTCGTTGGATTTGTCTTCGCCCCGAATAGCAGAATACACCTTAAAAACAATACCTAAAAACAAAAAAAATATGAAAGATGAATCATTATCTAGTGATAGTTAAACCGATTAAAGCTGAAAATTTATGAAGAGGTAGCTTAGAACCGGACATGGGGGAATGATCCCTTACAACAGCGATGAAACTAGGAAAAACGACATTTTAATTTTTCCCAACAAACTGAACGGGCGGAACGAAGTTCGCCGGAACAGCTAGTTTATATATATATTTTGGATTATTACGTCCATGAAATTTATTTTTGTTGGCGCCCTCATTGCCTTGAGACATTACAGATACAAAACTGTCGATGACATTAACAAATGAGAATTAATAAAAAAACGTTAAAGTTTCCAATTATTACAAAAATGTGACATGTGACCTTCACAAGTCGTGTATTTTTGTCCGTCCTAATGTCAGCGACCTTAGCAGAATATTGGTATCTAACAGACGATCATTCTTATAGTTGTATTCATGCTCATGCCAGTAGTTAAAATTATAAATGTGGAATTAAAATCACTAGACAAATTTTATTATACTTATTTTTTACCTAAACCGAAGTTCTTGACTTTGTGAAGGGTGTTAATCTTCCTACAAAAGTAATACATAAATAACACAGACCTAGAAGATCGAATATAGACAAACAGAATTGAATGGAACATTGTTCGTATAGGTACTCTAAAAATATATGCATACACAAACGACATAGGTACACTCAGGGCCGTCTTAAATTATGCTGAGGCCCTTGGGCACACACAAACTTGGGACCCTTTTGGAATATAAAGAAAACACTTCAATTTTTTTCACTAATATTTTTTGGGTAATCAATATTTTATTACGATGTGTCATTAAAAATATTAGTATGCTGCTGTTTTTTTCTGAGGGATGTAACTTTCTATGTTCATAATAATTGATAAATAACTTAGTCGATCTTAAGCTGCGAAATTGAACGCACCCGAATGAGGGCAACAAGGAAAACGTAATGTGCCAAACTAAAATATTATAAGGCTAAATCTGAGTGAAATTGTTGATCCTTCGGGGCCCTGGGCACTGGCCCCGTGTGCCCTTATGGTAAAGACGGTGTTGGGTACACTCTGACTTTTAAAAAGAGAACATAAACTGTGCTGTAAAAGTCAATACTTCTTTTTCTACACAAATCTCAATTTTCTTATAGGCTATGTTCTGTGACGATGTGAGATAATTTCAATGGAGAAATTATGTCCATCAGAAAAACACGTCATACCTTTTTAGTCCCATCATTTGATCGTTGTAACTGGGATGAGTTAACTTTCAACGAGTTCCCGCGGGACATAACAGTAAATGAATATTAGGTTAAAAAATAAACCAGACGCTTTTATATCTGACTATACTAAAAAGTAAAAAATATAAATATAATCGCCTCTGTGGTCCATGTGTAAACATTAAAACGGATTTTCGCCTCGGTGGTCTAGTGGTTCAGGTGTTGGACTTGATTGCACGAGGTCCTGGGTTCGATTCCCGGGTTAGGCAACAAAAAAGAAAATTGGGGTTTTCCGATTTTCTAATAAAAAATGTTGCTCGGGATTGGATAAAATAGCTTTTATTACGTAGATCTATACAAACGCGTCTATATAATTCTAAAAACTACCACCGGATCGGAACGTGGCCACTCACTGAGAAGATCCGGCGAAAGAAACTCAGCGGGCTTGTCTTTTTTCATATAAATCAATTTACAAAAGTTTATTACATTTACAAATAATATTGCATATTAAATTTGATAGTCTAACGAGCCCTTAACAGCTTTATCATTAAGGAACATTTCGTTATATCATGTTTCCATTACATAACGGGTTTATGAAGCAATATCCGCCGCGTATACGTCTACTATCCAACTTTCGCAAACATATTTTTTAGTTTCACTATTTCTATATCCCATTTTTCACGTGCCAGCTACTACGCACAGACATAAAGGTTTACGACAGGCCGTCATATTTATGGCGTTGGTATTGTGATATATTTTTTGTTGTGCGCATTAGGTTTTATCTGACTTTCCGCTAAATCAAGTAGCTACTGGCCGGTGTCAGGAAACACCCTCGCATATATCATCGCTGCGGATGCGAGCAGTTTGGGGTTATAACTCGATTCCGTAGGGATACGTTTTGTAATCATTTGTCTTATAGATTGGGATAACCATTATTATTCAATGTTGTATCTAGTTGTATAATGTATTCATATCTGGTTATTATTTCTGTTTATTTCTGGTTCGCCTCTGTGGTCTAGCGGTTCAGGTGTTGGACTTGACTGAATGAGGTCCCGGGTTCGAATCCCGGGTCGAGCAACAAAGGGAAAATTAAATTTTTCCAATTTTCTTATAAAAAAAATGTTGCTCGGGATTGAATATGTGCCCGGTTGGCGATAGGCTTGCCACCTATCACATTATGGGATTTAGTGTCTTCGGCTAATCGTGGGTGCCCTGGTTGTGCCTCTGCCTACCTCTTCGGGGATATGGGCGTGAAGATACTTTTATCTAGTTTTAATAAAATTGGCAATTAAATTATTTGTTTTGTTACGTTACTAGTTGACCCGATATGCGTAGCATGTATTAAACTTACATTTTTTTTACAAGAATCAGCAGTTATTTATATATACGAAATGTCCTGTCGAACGTTCTATTTCATGTCATGAGCAGCTACTAAAACTTTAGATGGGAAAAATAAGTGTTATTTCTATTCCCCCTACAAGAAATGGGGATTCATTTAGTTAGTATATATGTTTTGTTTATTTGAAGCACGTGGGCAAGTCTATCGGCCACCTAGCCCTCTAGCGCGGAACACGGCAATGGCAAGCAGTGACGCAATAGCGACGGAAATAGATAAGTCAGTGGTACCAGTTCAGAATAGCTTCTTTGAAGCATTCTACCAACAAGTTATGACTAAGAAAGTATACTGGTACATAGTAGTTACAAATTAGATAGATACTAAATACTAGTTACGAATGACGGGATCGTCGCATTCCGACGCTGTACACCGATACGTGTTATGCTTCTTCATGACAGATTATTTACCGATATAACAATGTTTATATGTTAAAATGAATAGCTTTGAATTGGATTTAGTAGTTTTACAAAGGTTTGAATATGTATATACAAATACAAATTTGTTACAAATATATTTTTTGTTAAAAACTATATAATGTTTACTCCAAAATAAAACATAATATTATCGAGCATTGATGCTATAAATAAAAACCCAACCGGAGATCTCATGACTCTATATGGTTATGGTCACGGTGTTAGTGCAAACTTAATACAAAAGCAGTGGACCCATATTCGCATATTTTTTAAGACTAAATTAAAAAAGAGGATTCTTAAGTCGATGAAGAAAAACTGAAGCCATTAAGTTTTAGGAACTCCTGCTGTGAATAATCTTTTTTCTGACCACTTTCAATAAATGTCAATAAAACGTACAAAACAATTCCGGTTGGTCATCAATAGAATAAGTTTTTTCCATGCCCCTTCGTTGGAGGGTCAGATTGTCTGAATGAACAGTTCGATTAAGATGTCTCGCGCCCTTTTTTAGAGAAAAAAGGAAAAATGAACAGTGCGGAGCGGAAATATTACCGAGTAACGGCATTTCCGCACAATAAATTGCCGTCCAATCAAAAGAATCTTCGTCCGCGTATCTGTATTAATGTTATATTTTATTAGTCTTTTTATTGGCAGTATTGTCTAATTGTCTGATATTTATAGCAATAATTTATAACCTTTTCAGTTCTTTAGGTTTAAGAATATAAAAAGGTTCGTTTTTTGTTATTTTTTATTCAGTAAGTCCTTAGAGAGATATATTGTTGCAGAGCAAATGTTGGATTTAAAAAGATGTTTAATTTTTTTACCAATCAGAAATGCTCCTACCTTTTTACAGATAATTCCAACTTAGATATTTATTTTTTTACTAGCTTTGCCCGCTCGGTTGATGTTTAGACAGGAACTTTGTTTTGGGATGAAAACTATACTAAGTATTTGTTAATCCAAGTTACCACGTACTCTACGTGTGAGCCAAATTTGATGAAAATCAGTTAAGCAGTTTTTGGGTGAAACAAACAAACAAACATACAAACTTTCGCATTTATAATATTAGTAGGATAAGTTATAGGGTATGTACATCAAAGATGGCTTCATATAATTTTTGAAAATCCAACTATAGCGGTATAAAAGCAGGAGAAGATTGTTTATTTAGACTGGCCCGGATTGGTACCACCGCCTTACCTATTCCTGCCGTCATAACGTCATGACGTGTTCCGGTTCGGAGGGTAAGGTAGCCGGTAAACTTACTTTTGTTCGAGGCCTAACATCCCGGTCTCAGGTTGGCAACGCACCATTACTACCTTTGGTGTCTCTAGGCGGCGTGAATTTCTTACTATCAGGATATCCGTCTGCTTGTTTGCCTTCCATTGTCATAAAAAAAGTCACCGATTTTAATATATGATGGATACATACGAGTAATACATTTTTAATGCTACAATTTTCGCGCTACCATGTTGGCAGTATGCGCTACGTCAATCAACACGCGGCGGTTTTTTATGGGAATGTTACATACCTAATGTGTATAATAAATACAAAAATAAAAAACATTTTTGAAAGTATCCAAAGCAATTTCTTTAAAACCTATTTTACTGTAATTTTTGTAATTTTAAGTTTACCTCAAAAAGTATTAATTACTCACAGGGGCGGATTTCCCAATAGGCCGAGTAGGCCCGGGCCTAGGGCGGCAAAATTTAGGGGGCAGCAAAATTTGCTCTGCTCAGAAAGCCAGGCAAAAAACAATTTGTGAATAACGATTTATTGCTTCTCACAAATAGAAATGGTAAGAATCAGTATCTGACATATTGATTGAGATAATTAAATCGTTCACTGATTATCGTATTTTTTTTTTTTCATTTTTATTTAATTTCTATAGTTGATTTAATTTTGCATGTTTTACAGCACAAAGGGGGGGGGGCGGCAATCTTTCGTAGGCCTATGGCATCCGCCCCTGATTACTCATTGTTCTCCTAATTTTGTTTAATCGAGGGAAGTTACAAGTTAAGTGTTTAAAATTGTATTAATAATAGACATTTTCGAGGATCCTGGTCTTTTGATAGAGTTTGCAAAAATGTGTAGTATCCCAGACACTATTTTTATATTTTGTAAAAATGGTTAGACGTTTGTTCTGGTTATGTATTATAAAGTATCAAGTTTAATAAGAGTGGAATTATCTTAGTGAGACTGTCAGCTCGTTACCTGTCGCGAACCATTATCAGCGAGGGGAGGTTAAATCAGAAAATCGATATTAACCGAGCGCGTTCCTGCAAGTTTGTCCTTTTCGCTTTTAATACGGTCTATATATCGTACCTTCAAGATATAATATTTACTGAAAGTAAGTTTTTGGAAAATTAAAACAACTTTTTGAAATTACAAACTTTCAACTTTGTACTACCTTCCTTTTGTTCATGTAAAAAATATTTCCTTTCAATGCAAGTACTAGCTGTTCCGGTCAACTTCGTTTTACCTGTTAAATTTATATGAGAAAAAATAATGATTTCCCTAGTTACCTCGAAAAGTAAAAGTACGAGACGGCTCCTGGCTCATTTATTTTCAGCTTAATCGGTTCAGCTACCCTTCACTTATAAAGAGTGCAATTAACACAACTTTCTTTTAAATACAGACTAGCTGTGCCGGCGAACTTCGTTCCACCCGACTGTACTACGGAATATCGAAGTTTGAAATGTCGATGTACTGTATTCATAATGTACCCATTCTATTTTCGTAAGAAAAAATTAAATTATGTATTTCCTAGTTTCCTAGCAGTCAAATGATATAAAAAAGTATCCTTTGTCCTTCTGCTGATATGAAACTACCTTCCCGTAATTTTTTAGCCAAATCGGTTCAGCAGTTCTTAAGCTATAAATAGTGTTACTAACACCTGCAGTACCTATTCCAACTATACTGTATGTTTAAGATAGAAGTGAATTTACTTACAGCCAAGGCTTATTGACAACAGGTTGATTATAAGATTTACACCACAACCACCTTCATCTTTCCCTTATTAACATACTCCAACAAGGCGGAGGTTAGTAATTCGACTGTCTGTTTGTATGTTTTTTATGCGATTACTAGGCCAGTGATCAAAACATTTCATGTTATTTTTAGGGGGAGTTATGATTCTCAGATGATCTCATATAAATTAGATCACGAATCCAGTAGTGGTCGTTCAGTTTTAACGGACATAGATCGTCGTCGAGGAACATGAAAGAAAACGAATCAAAATGTATAACTCATAAACTAAATACCGGAACTTGATGGTTATAAAGTTCGAAACGATTCTTTGTAGTTTTACAGTAATTAAATTAGTTGAAACTGTATTAACATATTAATTTAGTAATTAAATTAGTTTATTTATTTAACTTTATGAATACCATACAAATTAAAATGTGCAAAAAAGGAGAAATTTGCCCCGTGTTGGTCCGGGCTTACTTTCAGAATAGCATCTGCCTTCCTGCCAGGCAGATCGTAAAAGGCGAGCATAGGCTTACCGTCACTAAGACCGTGACATCTTACGAGGTGTACCGCCCTACCTATTCCTGTCGCCTAAACGTCAGTGCTTGCGGATGACGTGTTCCGGTGCGGAGGTTAAGGTAGCCGGTACACTTACTATTGCTGAAGGCCTAACATCCCAGATTCGGATCTGGTTCCCAGAAGCTACCCAAAAACTTTATCTTATACTTCGGGGAAATGGGCGTGAAGATACTTTACTTTACTTTAAAAACACATTTTGCTCCATTTTACAATTGGTTGGTCAGTCAGCTGCCAGATCTATATATAAGACTGTCAAATCAATATTAGCACGTCGGTGGTCACACGACGTGACTCTTTAATTGCAATTTGACAGATTTTTCACAACAACCAGCGGGGTGCAATTATACCAACAGCCGCCGGAAACGACGATATTGACGACTCAATCCCGCTACTTCCTGTACAATGGGCCATAATAAATCAGCATATGTATAGTATTTAGATAACTGTTTGAGGTTAGGGTCACTATAGTTTTTTTTTTGTAGGATTATAAGTCACAGTACACTCTATGGGTTTATGGATTGGTGGAGAATTATAAACGACATAAAGTTTTTTTTTAATATTGGAAAGCAAATCAGCTGACGAATTTCCTGATGGTAAGAAATTCACGTTGTGTATAGACACAAAAGGTAGTAATTGTGCGTTACCAACCTGAGGCCGGGATGTTAGGCCTCGAGCAAAAGTAAGTTTACTGGCTATCTTACCCTCCGAACCGGAACACGTCATGACGTTATGGCGGCCGGAATTAATATGGCGGTGGTACCAATCCGGATAAGACGCTGCTAAACTCTACCACCTAGTTAGATGTCACGGTGTTAGTGACGGTAAGCCTATGCTCGCCTTTTATGAGCTGCCTGGCAGGAAGGCAGATGTTCCATTCTGCAACGGAATCCGAACCAACACGGCGTAATAATTAAATTAATTTAACTTCCTTAAAGCATTTAAACACCATTATGTTGTGTAATATGTGTTTAACCCCTAACAGCAAAAGAGAAGCGTTTTAGTTTGAAGTCTCTCTTTCTCTGTTTGTGGCATCATAACTTCTAAACGAATGGACCGATTTCGTTATTTGTTTTTATTTCAAAGCTGTGACGTCGAGATGGCTTATGATTATGTTAAACTTTAAAAAACATATATTTAAAACTTCAGTAATATCATATTTTTAAGTAATATCGAATAATATTGCTATTTAAAAAAATACACGTTGCTTAAGCAAAATTTACGTCACTTTATTGTCAATATTTAATTTTTGCGGGGCCCGTAATAATATTAAATTAGTTTTAAGTTATTTTATTCTGTAGGTGCTGGTGGCAAAGTACTGGGCAGCATCTCACCCTGATTAATACCACCGCCTTACCTATTTCTAGCGCCATAGCGTCAATGACCGCCATGGTCGTGTTCCATACTAGGGGGTAGGTTAACCGATAGACTTTCAAATATCAAAACCTATGCTTTTTAAGATTCCTGCCGTACAATAACATCGCACCAGTAATATCCATATCACATTGTGACAAAAGAAATCTTGTTCAGTAACAGAAATATCCTAATCTACAGGAACGTCTAATGACGACCTACCCCTTTTTGATAATCACTGTTAAAACAGCGTTACTAAGTCTTTTAAAATTGTTTGAAATAAGTACGCCATTGAAGAAAGTCTACGTAATGGGTCTGTGAACGACCACCGTGTCTGGTGCGTGACTCAGCAGCCGGCTAATGGTCATTTAGTTTGAGACATGATTTATTATCGTTATCACACGCGCCCAACTCGGCCGAGCTGATGGCTCTATGATGGAAACTGATTTCACGTCGAGGGAGCCTTTATGGTTTCTGAACTGTTTCTTGCTGAGGAGCTTTGTTGTAAAAAACATAATCAACATAATTAACTATTTATCAACTTACGAGGGCCAAACTGAAAGTTTTTAGAACTGGCAACTTAAAAGCATTATATTAAAAAAATAAGTTTAAATTTTGAAAATAGAACTCTTTACCAATAATATTGAGTATACATTTCATTCATTTGTCATTTGTTTTACGATTTGGCGGTAAATTGAAAATTGTCTGTGCACGTCAGAATGAATTAAAGCCGAGAAAATTTTCGTGCAATGATTTTTTATGACTTTCGATGTCATATAAGTCAACAAGAAAGTTATGATAGACTTCAATTGGCTTTTCACGATGAAGCCCCATCTCGTGCCACAGTTTGCAACTGGTTTAATGAATTCAAACGTGGTCGAACTAATCTCACCGATGATTTGCGTGAAGGACGGCCTTCTACAGCGACGACTGAAGACAATATCAGTGTTGTGCGGCGCATGATAGAGACTGACAAAAGAGTGACCTATTTGCAGATTCGGACAAGTCTAGGCATAGGTATGAGTCAAGTGCACAAAATCCTCCATGAACATTTAGCGGCCAGCAAGCTTTGTGCCCGCTGGATACCGCACAATTTGACCGAGGCTCAAAAACTCCGCCGTGTTGATTGGTGCCGAGAAATGATCCAAAAATTTAACGGAGGTGACTCAAATGCTGTGTTCGAAAAGCAGTGGCTGCGTTTCAAAACGCCCTCGAAGAGACCCCTAAGGCCAAGTGGGCAAGGTGCTTTTCTCAATGGTTCCATCGAATGCAGCGATGTATTGATGTAAATGGACGCTATTTTGAAAAGTTATGATAAAACTAATAACTTGCTAGAATGCTTAGTTTTTGATTTTCTAAGAACTTTCAGTTTGACCCTCGTATTACCTACTTATATCTACAATTACACAAATTACATAATCTATATATGAAATATTTCTAAAAACAAAGGTCGATTACTTCCTAAATTAATTCATATTTTTAAAAGAAGAAGCACTTATATTGTTATATGTATCACATAAAATTTATTATTTTATAAATATATTACGGTTTCGCTTATGACAGCATCAGAACTTAAACTACTACTACTACTAGTTTAAGTTCTGGCCCTGATGATGGTATGATAAGCGAAACCAGTAGGCTATTTATGAAATAATAATAAAGTATAAGTGGTACGTAAAACAATACGAGTGCTTATTCATTAAAAAATATGAATATTTGGAAGTTTAACCAAGCGCCGGCGAATGAAAGATTTTGCTGGTCCTGTTTTAGGAAGATAGGCTATGATTCCGAGGTGGTCCTATACAAGAGTTATCCTGATCCGACTAGTGGTAAAAGCTAATAGTAGGATGTTGATAAAAATTATAAGACCATTTTCTTTCGAAAAAATAATTATCAAATCACAATGTGGTAATTAATGAAATAGTCGGTTTTTGCAATTTTAACCAATAATGTTTTATTAAACACTAGCTTCTGCCCGTGACTCCGTCCGCGCGGATGTCGGTCTTCGCGATGATAAAACTGAAAAATTAGGATTTAATTCTTTTTCTACGTATTTTTCCATGATAAAAAGTAGGTATCCCATTTATTGCCCAGGATAATAAGGTATAATTATACCAAGTTTCATGGAAATCGAACCGTTAGTTTTCACGTGATGCATGAACATACAGACAGACAAAATTTTTTTTTAATCACATATTTGTTTTTGGTATCGATCCAGTAACACCCCCTGCTATTTATTTTTTCAATATTTTCAATGTACAGAATTGACCCTTCTACAGATTCATTATATGTATAGATAATATTCACACTTTTATGATTTAATTTTACAATAAAGGTTTATTATTTTTAATACTTTTTGTATCCAGGGTACATTCTGTAGAAATAAAAAGAAGAAGACGTATTAAAACGATGTTTCGATTATATACTCTAGCATTGCGGACAATTATGTAGACCTCCAATTTTTTTTTTAATTCCAACATTTAAAAAAATGTTTTAAACTCAGGATACAAGTAATATGTTTCGAAGCCAGACCTTACCTAGTTTTGTAGGGGCTACAGGGCTATTGTGAAACCAGGATCGTTGTAGCTTGTGCTGGTAGGTATTTAGAAGAAAGAGTGCATTATAATGTGTTCTAGGAAAAGGAATTAAAAGTTTAGAAAGTGTTTTCTTGTTGAAGCATCTAGTAGTTACCCGATTAATTAATAAAATTTTCATTTTCTTAGTATTACAAGTTTAATCAAAAGTACATTTGCAATTTGTTTTATGTTTATTCATTTTCCCATGACGATGTTTATGCTCTTTTTTTGTATAATTTTAATTTTTTTACGGCAAAAGACAGTGAACAAACACACGGTTCTTCTGATGGCCTTGGCAATTTCTAATTCACCGTGGGCTATGGACACCATAGATGTTATGAGTGGGTTGTTGTTCTTTGGCGGAGTTGTTAGGCCGGACTGGAACATTACCTTCATTATAGTGGCAGGATTAGGAAGGCGAATGATTCGTAAGCGGATAACTTACTGATCGGCACTCTACCATTAGTAGTCGTATTCGTAATAACCTATTCAACCTAGGATCACTTCTTACGAGCTGCCTGGGATGGAGATTGATGTTTTACGTAGAGGAATTTAGCGAAAATCCTAATCTTCTTAATAACCCTACAATTCTGACTTGTATTGCAAGTCAGCGTCTCAGCGCATTCAGATTTTGTAAAATAAGTACGGCCTGGCTTTTCTAGGATTCTGATCCATTAGTTTGAGTGACCATTGTCGAAACTGTATCCAATAAGTAACAAGTAAATAGGATACTGCAGGGGTCCCGTCCGCTGACAAAACCAATCACAAAACTTTAACGATATAACTTTCCAACATAACTTACCAAAACAGTTTCTTTAAGTTGCTTTAAATAAATAAGTTTTCTTTGAATAAGATTATTTTAAGAAATTGTTTGACAAAATGTTTTTAAATAAGTGGTGTTTTAGTTACAGCTGCGACAATTCATAAAAAAAACTATAAATAGATTAGTGTGTTCGTTTATCCTTTTTTCAGTATCTTCACGCTCATATCCCGGAAGAGGTAGTCAGAGGCACCAGGGCACCCACGACTAGCCGAAGACACTTAGTCCCACAATGTGATAGGTGGCAAGCCTATCGCCAACCGGGCACTATCCCGAGCAACGTTTTCTTTTTATTAGAAAATTGGAAAAACCCAATTTTCTTTTTATTGCCTGACCCGGGATTCGAACCCGGGACCTCATGCAGTCAAGTTCAATAACTGAACCGCTAGACCACAGAGGCGATTTCCTTTTTTCAGGTCGCAGCGAAGTGATGTTAAGGTATATTTTTTTTGTTGCGGCAAACATTTTTTGTGAATTTAGTTTGTGATTATATATCCCGTAGATGCTACCCATAAAAAAAAACATTAACTTAGAAAAACCCATTCCTAATGATAGTTGAAATTAGTAACCCTGCAGATTGGCAACTCAAAATTACCACGTTGGGTTAATACCTACTATTATCAGCGTGAGGAAATTTATCAGCGTGTTGGTTTTTCAATGTCATAAAAATATTCACGCCCATATCCCCAAAGGGCAGAACCGGGGCACCCACGACTTGCCGTGTAAAAAACATACAGATAGAAATAATCAATCCTTTTTTTTTAAATTCAGAAGCTTAGATAAAGGTCCTCGTAAATAGGGAAACACTTATAATTGGTTCCTTTATATTTGTGTCAAAAAAAAGACCCTTCGAGTTCAAAAGATTTGTAAGGACACAAAAACTTTTGCAACCTTTGCGGTTTTTTTTATTTGTAAGATTGGCAGACAGTGTGTCGCCGTCGAATTAGTATGAAATGAAATACCATAGTGTCTACAATTTATATTTTCCATCGTCGGTCTTTGGTGGAATTCCATTTTAATTGACTTCGAAATAAGACAGAAGTAATTTATTCGACTGCTATGTTTTACATATTTTAGTCTACTTTTGATCATCTGTAAACCGATTTGAAAATATTTTTGTATGAAACAGGTAGACCCCTTGAACATGCTAAATGTTTTGTGTGCTTACTTATAGACGATATAATGTTTGCAATATAATTTTGCAGGTTTACAGCGTTTAAATGATAGCTATTTAAACTTTTACTTTTCTTTTTTTTTGCAGAACCTGTATTGTAGTAACTTAAGTGACTTGAATATATTTTGAAATTCTTTTGGCTTTTGACTTCATGAGGAACTGGGTTCGATTCCCGGGTCTGGCAACAAAAAGAAATAGTGTTTTTTCCAATTTTTAAAAAAAATGTTGCTTGGCATTGGATGTATGAGTAAAACTATCTTTGTATCCATAAGAAGGTGCATTCTTATAGATGCAAAGAAAATTTTATAGACACACTCATACGGATAAAGTCGGACATTTCAATTTGACCGTTCTTGCTGCAATACAAGGCGAAATGATAAACATCATCCGTACTTGGTTGATATTCCACGTACCAGAATGATTGGCATTCGCTACCCTAATCAGTGTGCCCAAAGAATCACAAATTGACCGTATCTAAAACATAAGTAAATATTCTATTTCTAACTTAGTGGTATACCTTCATCTTTGGCTATATCACTTTTTCTTTAATAATAAATAAATATCCCTGGACAATTTACACAAATTGAATCGAATTCCAAAGCAAGCAAATTATATGCTTGTGTTATGGGTGTAATAAACGACACTAACAAACAGAAATACTTAAATAGACACCAGAATAAATTTAATAAACACCCAGACCCGGAAATGCAGACATCTAAATGTTCATCACACAAATGCTTGCCCCCGTCGGGAATCGAACCCAAGCCTCGCGGTTGATCGGTGTAGTCAGGTGTGTACGTACGCTAGCTACTCGACCAACGAGGGGGTCAAATTAAATGAGTCGTATGTCAGAAAATAGCATAAGAAAAATGTGATTAATTAAAACTGCCTAGGTATTATTTTTAATGCAATTCATTGATATCTTTTTGATAAGAAATTACCACTGATTTTATCTTTATTGTTAAGTGCTTATAATATTTAAAGATAATAAACAATATTGATATCTATTTAATGTATATCTATTGGTATTGTTCGATAACACGTAAGTGTATGTGATTAATTGTTAATAATAATATTGATTAGAAGTAAGCCATTTTGTGCTACTATTTACCTACCTTGAGGCTGAATTTCTGGAATATTCCATCACTTTGTATATCCGTTTATACTAGAGATGCACTAAACTTTGGTTCAACCGAATACCCAATGTTAGAAAGTTCGCCAAATATTCGGCGCAATAAATAATTTCCATATGATTGACAATGAGCGGCTTCATTTTTTAAAATTTGCTCAGATATCAGAAGAAATAATTGTTATTTGGTATGTAGTTAACCTTGAATCACTACATAGTATGAAATCACTACATAGTTTAAAACAAAGTCACTCCCTCTGGCCCTTTATAAGCTTAAATTTTTAAAACTACGAAAAGGATTTTGATACTTTTTTTTAATTGATAAAGCGATTGAAGAGGGAGGATTTTATGTATACTTTATACCCGTGCAAAGCCGGGTGCGGGCCGCTAGTCTATATAGTATATAGAATATTCTATATAGTATATAGAAATCAGATCCTGTTCTAAACGAAGTATTTAAAATGAATTAGAAACAACTCAATAACGGCTGAACTGAATTGGTTAACTCTGATTTTAAATTATTTTTTCAAGTCCAGGGAAGGTTTAAAAGATTATAAGAAGGGAAAAGTTGCAACGAACTAGGAAAAACAACATTTTAATTTTTCGCATACAACCGAACGGGTGGAACGAAATTAATCGGGACAGGTAAATGTTTTTTTTAATATTATATTTAAATATTATGTTACATATATATTATTATTATATTTTATTACTATATCTAATTGAAACATTCGGTAATTTTATGACAAATATTTGGTTAAAATATTTTAACATTTGGTTGCCTTTGGAATCTATCGAATAAGGAGCGACACGCCAGTCAGTAATAAATACGTTATTAAAAAAGCCAAATGTTTATCCACTATCTTTTTTACGTGTCAAGATAGCGAACAATCAAAAGACTTTTTGTTATACAAAACAATCAACATCAAGAAAATATTAGGTACGAGCTTCAGCCCG
>NJDD01003072.1:282618-320151 GCA_002245505.1 Calephelis nemesis
ATTTCTACAGACGTTTAATAGATCAATCGGAAAACTTCGCTTAAAAACATCACGCTTGACATATTCGGACTAATCTGATATGTCTAAAACATTCCATCTCTTTTGTTTCTGTTTCTTTTGAAAAAGATAGCATGCATCTAAAATAAGTTTAGTTTGTGAACAGCAGAATTACCACAGTTGTCTATTGTCAAGAGAGGTACGTACATATTATATTATATACATGGTACTTATATATTCAAGAAAACCCCGGAAAAAGGGCATCACTTTTTTTTCATACAAACTATTAGTAGTAGTTAATGAAGTCGCTGTGAAACTTTACCACCTAGTCAGGTGTCACGGTGTTAGTGGGTAAGCCTGTACACGTCTTTAACGAGCAGCCTGGCACAGGAAGACAAATGTTCTATTCTGCAAAGCAGCCCGGACACAAACGGGAAAAATCCCAGTTTTTATAAATACAGAGTGCAAAACTTTCATCCATGCCAGCACTCGTCATTCCCAGTGGTAGTCTGGTCCATTTATCACAGCACCTTTAATTCAAACCATTATTCCTTTGTGGACAAGCGTTATTCTGTAAACGCAGCTTATTATAAAACCTCACTTTGTATTAAAATATGTGCTCAAGGATAAAGGTAAACATTGATTTTTTCGAGCTCAGAGAGAATACATGTTTGGGAAGCCATTGACAGACGGACAATGAGGATGCAACTTGAATAGCGACCGCACACTCTGCGCGTACGCACCCACCAAACGCTCTTCACTGGAGTGATAAATAATAAGGTGAAATGATAAATACCATGCTTGGTATGACATTGGGAGAATCAGAAAAGGCCTTATATAATTACAAATTTGAGTGATTTTGGTTACAAGAGAAAACTGGATTTGCTTATAACCTACAAGATGGCTGCGGCTGCGAAGTTATTTAGACTTTACTAGTAAAAAAATCACCTTCAGGTTGAATTTGTAGGTGAATCTATGATCCATCTCTTGCTGACGACAACAGCTGATTGACTACTTCAGCAAAGGATCTTACTTTAATTGTTGGAATCGTTTCTCAAAAGGCGTTTAAAAATATATAAGTATACAAATAATTTATAGAAAAAAATAGAAATGTATTGTTTCTATAATATTATCTACAACTAATATGGCTAAAATCATTAAAAAAACATTCACACGAATTAATAAAAGACCAAATAAAATCTATTTTTTAAATCAAATCAAAATTTTAAGGTAATGGTTACTTACCATATAACGCTGGTTACCTAATCAAAAAATAATTAGTGCTTTCTATTTAGTGGTACAATATGAATTCTAGCGTTAGGTTAACACAAAATTGTTATAATCTTGTGTTATAGCAAAGACAACATATAATATACTAATCTCTGGTTATAGCAATGACACCGATTATATTATACGAATAGGTACGCGAGTTAAAATTGTCACTTAAAATTTGTAGCAATTTATTTTTTCTTATAATATATAGTTTCGAGAGTATTTCACTCGGAACTAAACATAGTATGTTTTAGTTCGATAAACGTCCTTGGCTCGATTATGAAAAAATATGAAAACTTTGAGTTTTTAGTCCTTTCTTAGGTTTTATTTGAAATTTATCAAACTCAAACTTACAAAAAATACAGTAAGAGGTAATGAATGACGTTTTTAAAATATCAATGGCCACTTTGTTAAAATATATTTTTATTTTCTTTAGTTCATCTTGAAGTAATATAAAAATTGGTGGTTGACGTAGCGTGTACCTACTGCTAACCGCGTTTGAACATCTTAGCCTTAAGATATTTATGGCTAGCAGGCGGCGTTTAGTTTTATAATCTAAAAATCCGTCTAATTGTATTACACCCCTATAAAAAAGCCCAAAGGTTTGAGCATGGCAATGATTATCTTTTTTCCTTTATCTTCTTCTAACAATACTTTTAACGTGATAATAGAAACGACTATCCCAAAAACGTCTGCCCTCGGCAGCGCCTACTCCAGAGGCGGAGAACTCATCATTTAAAAGTGGGTGTGAACAACGCTTGATATTGCCGAAATTGTACATCTGTGGTTTTTTGTGAATCGTTCAGCCCACCTGATTGTAAGAGACAACTGTCACCTACGAGAACCAAAGATGTTAGTGGCGCGTCGCTTTAAATAACCGGGTTTGTAAACCACGTGTGTAAGATTGCTAGCTACCCTACGCTCCAACATTTTCTTATGTGATAAGACAGCCAACAAGTACACGGTTCTCCTGAATAAGAAATATCTGTTGCCTATAGACACCATAGATATTGTCGGTGCGTCGCTGTAGTGTGTATGTAACAGTTCCAATCCAGTCAAGAAGCTATATTACTCTACCACCTAGTAATTCTTTCGGCACTGGTGGAACAATCTAGTAAGCAATCAGGCAATGGGTTAGTCACACGCGAACATCATAATAATTAAAATTATATCTATAAATTTTACAGAAAGAAATTTTTTTGCCCCAGACGGAATTTGAACCTGTAATCTTTCGTCTCAAGTCGACGAATGTTCTAACCATTCGAGCTACTGAGGGTTCAAGTCCCGTGGCGAAACTTTTAATTTCTTTTTTACTGTTAACGCGTTATAATAACCTAACTCCTTTGATGCAAAATACAATTGCGTTTACTTACGGTGGATTGTCCGATTGTGATTTTGGAAAAGTGTCAGCCGTCATCAAAATCTAAAATGAATAAGGAAATGAATATTCTTTATCAACTTACGATAAAAATTTAACGTCATATTTCTCTGTTAGGTTCATAGATCTGTAGTTACACTCCACAAAACCCACTGTATGTAATCGCCGGATTTCATACTGTGCTCTTCGTGATTTTTGTTTCGCCGACCGGTATAAGATCTAGTGCAACGCGCGCGATATACATAGTAAATGCATAAATAATAAAAAAGCATAGTAAATTAATAAAGATACATAACATACATATATTCACGCCAAGTCCTTTACGGGGTAGGCAGAGAATATCGACTGCCAGACCTCACGATCCTGACAAACCTGTCTGACTTCCTTCACATTCATTATCCTTTTCTTACAAACACGCCGGTTTCGGAGACTCTTGACACCACCCTCGGATAATATCCGAGTGATCTGATAGTGGAAGAAAGATGTATCATGCGAATATAGATGTTTTAGTAAATTTCATTTCTGTTACACTCCCCAAAAAAGAAGCCATAAAAAAGTTTCTGTTCGCACTATGTATGTACACAAATACACAAAAGTTTATATTACACACATACACATACACACATTATTGGACGGAAATTAAAAATATTAATAGACATGCAAAACCTCATTACAGTAATCAACAAAATTAAAAAGTAGTATGTCTATTTTTGTTTGGTTCATTTCTGTAACCAGGTTGCAAATTGCAATTTATTACAAATCAGCGCGAAAAGACTTGGTGTAAGTGATACCAGTATAAGCTAACTTAAACCGACTCTAAACTGGGAAAGCAGTCAACTCGACTGAATTTCTCGTATGTATGTTACACTATTAGCCAATAACTGACTTGTGTTCGTCAGTATATCAGCTAATGCTTCTTTTTCAAAATGAAGTTCACATTTCCGTTGTGTTTCCATACACTTTTTTTCAAGAAGTTTGTGAGTTCAGAGATACATATAAATGTATAATTTTGGACGTACCTTGATGATTTAATCGTCGACGCCCACCTTAATATTACGACTAACCTATCAAAAAAGGAAAAAATCGCGATTTGTCTTTGAAATAGGAGTCGATTTTTTTTACAGTTTTTCTGATATTCGATCTCCCATAAACTAATATAATTCAAAAATAAAATACCTATTTTTATTTCCAATTCTATGTTAAACTGAAAAGGGCTAATCTTGCATAAAAAGAGGGGATGTTTGATATTAATTTATGTTTGTAGACTTTACTTTTATTGTTTAATATTGATCTGATAATATTTTGTTAATTAAAACGTCTCAAACAGTAAAATCGAAAAAAACATATTTGAGCATCATTGTCCCGAACCCTGAGCGGTATTAACCAAACTCAGAGGGCACTTGCCGCCTAAGAATGTTCTTTTTTTAAAGTTTCCCTACTACTAGTAGGTTAAAGATAGTATACGATTTTGTTGTTAATTTTTTGTTCACTGAATTGTACAAGATTGCTAATTTTTTAATTTTGATTAAAAAAAAAATACACTGTTTTTCTCTAGGAAACGCATTTCATTCTTCTTTTCTGAATCCATCCTTACCTTTACATATTAAGCATATTGCCGCCAATAAATCCCATCTTGTCACTGATGTCATCTGAAGTCAAATTTCCATTGGACCAATAGTGACGCGTTTTTTAAATTTTAATTTCCAACTGTTAATTTAAAAAGTCAAACTTTTAATATTTAATAGGTTTAATGACTGAATAAAAAATACTTTTAAATTTTAGTATGACAATAATAAAGACTCGCTAAAAATATTTAAGATAAAATTTGTTAATAGTTGAATATTTTGTTATTGGTCTGATATATTAGTTTATTATCTAAATTTTGTTCAGATTCCTATAGTAAGGAGCCTGGGATGCCAAATTTGTGACTCAAACATCAAAGAGGCCTAACGATTGTGAAGATTGAGGGCTTTAACAAAAAAATGTTTTTGGATGCTATTTTTGCCTCTATTAATTTATCGGACAAGAAACTAAGAGCCTGAACTTAATACTTTATTATATTGTACATAACAATATACATTACATCGTACATTACATTACATAACCATCTGTTACTAAACGCTTACAAATCAGTGAAAAAATTCAAATAAAAACGACTTGCTACTAAACAAAGCTTTTACCTAAATAAAAAACTTCTATCCGTGCTGCGAACATAATACGATCGTACAAAGCCCTGAAAATCCATCTTGAGTAAATTGAAATCGAAGAGAGACAGCCTGCTCATTCTCTATTGTTCCTCCTCATAAGTGTGAAGAGGACAAAACCTTCAGAGTTAGAGCCCAATAACGAGGCGTCCAAGGGTTAGTCTCGAAGGCTGCCAGGCAATATGTGAAGATTTATGTTTTAGATACGTAAAGAAAATACTTACGACAGCGTAAACGCTACATTTCATTGTTTCTGTTGTACGGAACGTTTACTTTCATGTACGTTGGCGTGGAGTATAATCTACATAAATAGAACTAAACATGTATTTAAATAATGAATTTAAAAGAATCTTAAATAAACTGAAGAGGACAACAGCTCTACATAAGTATTACCTTACTAATACATAAACGGAGATAGTTTATTTTTAGTTCACCTAAAGGTTGTTTGGTAGAGATCGCTATGAAGCGTTAACACCGCCTTTGTGTTAAGTTGCACATTGTAAGTAATTAACATTGTAAATAAGTAACATTGTTTAATGAATTGTTGCGTAATTTCATTCATTAATATATTAATGCACGCGAAGTTCAACTAAGCCTGGTTTTGTAGAACAGACCATGTGCCTTCCCGCCAGGCAGTTCATAAAAGGCGAGCATTGGCTTGCCGTCACTAACACCGTGACATCTGACTAGGTGTTAGAGTTTCGCGACTTACCTGGATTGGTACCACCGCCTTACCTATTCCTGCCGCCCTAACGTCATGACGTATTCCGGTTCGGAGGGTAAGGTAGTCTGTAAACTTACTTTTGCCCGAGGCCCTACATCCCAGCCTCTGGTTGGCAACGCACCATTACCACCTCTAGGCGGCGGGAATTTCTTACCATCAGGAAATCCGTCTGCTTGTTTGCCTTTCAATGTAATAAAAAAATATGCTCGACTCTTTTAATTATTACGTATGTTACTCGATAGGTTTTTGTTATATATCATATGTAGGGCTATCATATGTATTATCATATGTATTATCAAAAAGCCCTAGCTTTTTGATGTTTCAGTAATTGAATATATTGTCTTGTACTTTTCATGTACATGTGTTTTTGGGGTGCTTTTTGGCCCTGTTTTGGTTAGGGATGTGACGGTCTCATCTCCAGCTTGTGCTTGCTTGCTTCTTGCTTTCTATGCTTTTCCTTTTATAATAATGTCAATGTTCACCGTTTTTCCTGTTTCCGTACCAAGCTTTCAGGCTGTCCTATCTCCAAATAGGCAAATTTATGCAAGAAGTTCACCGAATTACAAAAAAAATATTATACGACTGCCTAACTAAACACTGTCTGAAATTGATATTCAGCCAATGAAATGACAGACGTTGATTACGTGGCAGCTTGTTATTGGTTGAGAATTTAATTTTAGACACTGTTTGTAAACATTTGTTCAACCAGTGTTTATTATTTTTGTAGTAAGTATTTAAATCTTGGTTTGAACAATGACTATTTGTGATAATCCTAAAATTAAAAATATTTATTAAATCCCGACAAAACCTTCAAGCAATGTAGCTAAAAATCATCTTGATCAACAACACACAGACACGAAGACACACACACACATACACATATATATACACACACATCAAAGTTATAACAATCCTTTTCTCAGTCTGGGATAAAAATTAACGAATTCGTCAACTTGTTTTCCTTTCTTGTTTCATAACAGGCAAATAATACACGGCTCTCGTGATGATCCTGTGACCAGAGTCCTGTGACTATGAGGGTGTTAGACTGAATGTGTTCCTAACCCACCCAGAATACCCATATAATACCCACAATATTCACCCATGACAGAACCAGTATTACGGCAAGAATAGGTAAAGTGGTGAACACCTACACGGGCAAGTTGCTGCCCTGTGCTCTGCCACCAGAGATCTGTTAGTAATGACTTATTTACCTACGCTAGTCTCTTTCAATCTGCTAGGCAGAGGGACAGATAGTCTGTTCTATACAGTTAAATAACTCTAACCAACTTGCGGAAAGTCATAATAACTTGTGACAAAAGAGATCACTTTAATCAGCAAAAAAACCTCACCCAGTGCAAGCTCACTAAGTAATGATGATAAATTGTGAGAATTATTGCCTCTGTTCTTCTAGGTAACCTTTCCAGGTTACCTAGAAATTGATTTTAAATTTAGCCGCCTCGTTGGTTGAAAGGCTGCCGTATATGTTTACGTTTTTTATTATCGGTTTGATTTCTAACAGGGTCAAGAATAAACATTTTTAAGATTGATGTCACTACTTTTTAAAGGATAAAACAGCAAAGTTTGCGGCTTGATAGTAAGAGATAGTCGTGACTTATAGACACCATAGACGTTGTAGGCGTGTTACCTTCCTGTAGCCTGGATGTTAAACATAATGTGCAAGTGAACTTTCTACCTTATCCTCCGCCCGTAATACGACAGGGTTAAAAACTGTCATTATGGCAGAAGAAATAGGTAAAACGGTAGATCCCAAGTTGCTGCAGAGCACTCTACCACTAGCGAATATTTATTATTTATAGTATCTTCACGCCCATATCCCCGAAGAGGTAGGCACCACGACTAGCTTAAAACATGAATTTTCATACTTAGAAAAATCCAACTATCGCCAAACGGGGACATATCCAATCTCAAGCAACGTTTTTTTTATTAAAAAATTGGGAAAACCCAATTTTCTTTTTGTTGATCGACCCGGGAATCGAACCTGGGACCTCACGCAGTCAAGTCCAACAACTGAACCGCTAGACCACAGAGGCGATATATTATTTATTATGTTATTTTGCCGCCTCGTTAGTCGATGCGTTAGCCTTACTCTGGGCCAATTCCCGATAATGGCAGGTATTTTTGTGATGAACATGGATATAAATATTTCTGGGTCTGTGTGCTTATTGAGTTTATTTAGATATACTTATTAGGTATTTGTATGCATTAGCGCCACTGGCAAACATGGATAACACGATCATGTAACGTGGTTATTTTAAAGAGATAAATCAATTCGTAAAATTTGTCTAGAGAAATAAATTTATAATGTTATCAAAAGATTAACATATGTTATTACAGAGCATCAGAGCTCAATGGAAGTGCTGGCCCTCCCTCGTAATCTGAGGGTAGGCATCGATAACAAATTTAATATTTACTCTCTCTGACTTATCCTTATAAATCGTCGACAATATTAAAACCGCCATTACATTTTGATTGTCGTGCTGCAGCCGCCCCTGTGCATTTAGTGTATGGTATAATTTTTATAATACAACAAGCTGCTCGGTAAAAGTCGTTCGACCCGTACAATTTGTATGGAAAAAAAATAAAATGTTGTTTTTCCTAGTTTTTTCGCAGTTTTTCCATTTTTATTATATTTGATTATTATTATTTATCACCTCTGTAGTCTAGCGGTCCGGGTGTTGGACTTGACTGCATAAGATCCCGGGTTCGAATCCCGGGTCGGCCAACAAAATGAAAATTGAATTTATCCTATTTTCTAATAAAAAAAAAGTTGGTTTGGATTGGAAATGTGCCCGGTTGGCGATAGGCTTGCCACCTATCACATTGTGGGACTTAGTGTCTTCGGCTAGTCGTGGGTGCCCTGGTTGTGCCTCTGCCTACCTCTTCGGGGATATGGGCGTGAGGATACTTTTTTATTATATTTGAAACCTTCCAGGACTTAAACAAATAATTCAAAACAAAATAGCCAAATCGGTTCAGCGTTTCTTGAGTTTTAGCGAAATTAACGAACAGCAGTTGATTTTTATATCTATAATACACCGTTTATTCATAACAAGAACGGACAGTAATAAGTAAGGAGATACCAAACCGGATGAGTTATCGCAAATATTTACCGTATCTCGACTCTAAGTGACAAAAGTGGGGTCGTACACTTAATGCACCTGGGTTAATTCACCTAGGTGAATTAAATACACTTTTTGTAAACTTTAAACACATGGGTGCATTAAATATACGGGGTCGTACACTTAATGCATCTTGGTTAATTCACCTAGGTGAATTAAATACACTTTACGTATACTTTAAACACCTGGGTTCATTAAATATACGGGGTCGTACACTTAATGCACCTTGGTTAATTTATCTAAGTGAATTAAATTAACTTTAAACACCTGGGTGCATCAAATTACCAGTCCCAAACTTAATTCACCCAGGGTAGTTCACCTAGGTGAACTTAACTCACTTTAAGTTAATTTTAAGCACCAGTACCATTATTTCACAAAACCCAAGATAAATAATTAAAATAAAAAGAAAACTTTATTCACCCCAATATAAAAAATACAGATTTCATGTTCCACGCGACTATTAACCCCGTGTTGGTCCGGGCTCCTTTGCAGAATAGACCACCTGCTTTCCTGCCAGGCACCTCGTAAAAGGCGAGCATAGGCTCACCATCACTAACACGATGATATCTGACTAGGTGGTAGAGTTTCGCAGCAACTCAGCCGGATTGATACCACCGCCTTACCTATTCCTGCCGCTATAACATCATGACGTGTTCCGGTTTGGAGGGTAAGATAGCCGGTAAACTTACTTTTAGAAGTAAAAAAAGATTGTAAAGAAGGGGGCTTACATTTGAATGCGATGAAAACCAAAATAGTGGTATTTGAAAGAGATGTAGCCAGAACGGATGTAAGAATTTTGGTTGATGATGTAGTGCTAGAACAAGTGAATGAAATTGTATATCTTGGTTGTGCTTTTAGCAGGGATGGAAGGTACATCGCGGATGTAGAGAAGAGAGTGAGTGCAGGGAATAGTGTGAATGGAGCGTTGGGTAAGCTATTCCAAAGCGAGATTTTGAGTCAAAAAGTTAGACTCGCTTTACATAATTCTGTGCTTATCCCAACTTTGTTGTATGGAAGCGAGAGTTGGGTATGTCAGAAAGATCATGAAAGTAGGATAAATGCGGTCGAAATGAGAGCACTACGGAAAATCTGTGGTGTAACGCTCGCTGACCGCATTTGTAACAGTGAGATCCGAGAAAGAGTGGGATTGAAAGAAAGTGTTGGTATTAAAATGCGAAAGGGCATGCTGGTTCGGTCATGTGGAAAGAATGACAGATGAAAGATTGACAAAGCAGATATACAATGCGAATGTGGATGGATGTAGGTACCCGGGGAGACCAAGGCTGACATCTCACGATCAGATCAATCAGATATTATCCGAGGGTGGTGTCAAGAGTCTCCGAAACCGGCGTGTTTGTGTGAAAAGGGTAATGAATGTGAAGGAAGCAAGACAGGTTTGTCAGGATCGTGAGGTCTGGCACTCGATACTCTCTGCCTACCCCGTAAGGGACTTGCCGTGAAGATATGTATGTTAAATGAAATAGTTGTGATGAATAACGGATTTATTTGAATAAGGATTGATATCATGTTTACAAAAACAATTTCGAAAATAATGCGCCATTTTAGCACAAATTAAGTTAACATAAAAAGGTTATAGTGATCTAATTTAAAGAGATAAAAATATGCTTTTGAGAACTTTTAAAGATGAATTTTGAAACATTCATAATTTGCGCTCCATTCCTATTATACAACTGGTCATAACATATTATAACCTATAAATCTTTCCTCCTTACCACAACAAAATTTAGATGCCTTTTTAACTAAACATAGTTTAAAATTACTTCCTTATTGGTTTGATATGCCACATGTGTATGATATTACTGTTTGAGAATACAATTTTTGACATTGTTTATTAAAACATGTTCAATTAGTGTTTAAACTTTTACTTAATTCGACGGCAAAATTTTTATTATTCGTTTTCATTTCATATGATGAATTATTGGTTAGTAAATTCATATTATAATTATTGGTTAGTAAATTCATATATACTGTGGCGTATGCCCCTGAAATTGTATCTGAAGTGTAAAAACGCTGTACGCGATTGACTTGGGTCCGCGTTAGAAACTCCCTCGCAGTATGCGTATCCATGTGCGGATTTATAACTAATCCAAATCTATGTCTGAAGCTCTTCGTCGCCTGTTTATATTGACTTGTGTATTACGTGCTAACTTTATTAAAATTACACGCCTTTTATTTATTTTTCTTGCGTCCCTTTTTTTAATACAATTTTACTTAACTTACAATTACTTTAAGATGAATATAACAGATGTCTTTTGGATATTCTTTAGAAATTATTCTAAATAAATGTAGGTCAGCTTTTTTTCCTATTGCTATTATAGCAATTTTTGTAAAAATTTCAAGAAGTATTTAAGTATTTTTTCGGGTTTGAAGGTGTCCGTGTGTAGGTTTACTCTTGAATCTAGATTTCATGCAAGTTTGATAGTGGAAAAGGAAATGTCATTAAGGGTAGTCTTGAACACGGTTCAAGACCGCCTACCGCCTACCGCCTAGGCGGACCGCCTCGTTGGTCGAGTGGCTAGCGTACACGCCTAACTACAGCGATCAACCGCGAGGATCGGGTTCGATTCCCGACGGGAGCAGGCATTTGTGTGATGAACATTTATTCTGGTATCTATTTAAGTATTTATATGTAATAGTATCGTTGACTAACACCCATAACACAAGCATATAATTTGCTTACTTTGGGGTTAGATTCAATTTGTGTGACTCGTCCAGGGATAAAAAAACGGTTCAGCGGTTAAATATTGACTTTTATGAAATTTGTTAATCAAAAACATTATATGCACTTTTATTGAACATTTACGTGTTTAAACAAAATACTATATTTACGACCATAAAACTAGAAAGAAATTCAAATAGGCAGACGTAATTATACCACTAACTGCGCGCATCCCTGAAGGACTTGCTGCACAGTACGGCTGAAGGTATATATTTCAAAAAACGGCTGAGTTACACTTTCTTACTCTTGGAGTGATAAGACCAAATCAGCCAAATCCGTTGATTTGGTGGATTTATATTTATGTGCTTCATTGAGAATGCCCTTCGTCGTTTCATACAAATACTTTTTTCAATTGCAATTAGCATTGGTATAGAAATAAGTTCTATTTACGAATATTTGTATTATTACTAGTGGTCGCCCGTGGTTGAAATTCGACCCTAATAATTTTTACTATCTTTTTGATAAGAACGCCATCTTCATTTATCATGACCAACTACTTTCTTTCCAAACTTTATGAATATAGTTTGTGCGCCATCTGCGATATTTTATCGCTATCATCAATATATTTGTATGTGTGTGACAAATGCATGTTAGTATGAGCAATGTTTAATTTTTATTTAATGCTCTTTATAAACATTATTATTGAAAAATATTGGAGTTCCGCATTTCTCCTACACGTAAAGAGTTTATTTACTCTCGTCAAAACTGTAGGTTACCTATGCCCGGTTCCTATAATCAACGAATCGTAATCCGTCAGCTAAACTATTCGTAGTTTGTTCAAAATTAACGGAGCGTTACCAATATTTTCAAAAAATGTTTAGAATCAATAGTCGGAAACGGGCAACCGTTGTTAGTAATCTTACTAAGCGTACAAAATATTACCATCCGTAAGCAAAAGTCGCTGCAAAACTCTACCATCTAGGAGGTTATCACGGTGTGACGTTAAGCCTACGCTCGCCTTTTACGAGCTGCCTGGCAGGAAGGCAGATGACCATTCTGTGAAGGAGCCCAGACCAACACGGGGCAAAATTAATCATGTAAATTTGAAATTCTAATCAAATATATCATTTAAGATAATCTGGAACGCGGTAATAGCGAATTATTAACATTTAGTTAACAATAAACATTGGAAATCTTCAGTAGTGCTGTATTTAAGAAAGCCTAAAAGATATATCCGATTCCAATTTCCAATTCGCATGACATTGATATCCAAGAGTTACGTCTGATTAGTTAACTATGACGTCATAAGCTCCACACGCTTTGGTCATTTACCTAAAAATAAACACATATACAGAAAACAACATGACGTCGTAGCTTTACGAATGTTTATAAAATTAGCCAACTGTTTTTAATTTTACAGCCCGTAGAACTACCAAACGTTTATTATATTCAGTTGATAAATCAGGTAACAACTGACTGATGAAGTACCAAGTACCAACATGATAGTAACATAAACCTGAAGATGCTGTAAAAGGATCATCTGTTTGTTATTTCGTAACATTAAAATAAGATAAATGTATGGTAACACATGTGGTATTCTTAAATTAATGTTATTTTTCCTATCCTATCCTATCACACAGTGGGACTTAGTGTCTTCGGCTAGTCGTGGGTGCCCTGGTTGTGCCTCTGCCTATCTCTTCGGGGATACGGGCGTGAAGATACTTTTTAATATTATTTATAACTAGCCAATCCGGCGAACTTCGTATCGCTACGTAATATTAACTACTAACTGCAGTTTGTATTGGCAAACGATTAGTGTGGTTTTTCTCACTTTCCCTACAATTTTTCCGGCTTTTCAAGTCCGGTCCAAAGTCCAAAAATATTAATTAAGCAACAGTTGTGTCAAATCTAATTAAAGTTAAAGCGGTCGGTGTAAGCGGCTTGCAACAATGTCAGTCAAATGAAGCGAATAAAGGGTGACACCACAAAGCTGCTGTGATGGATCTGTTTAATATATTGCTCTGGTTACCGCCGCGCTTGACGATGGCATAATCTATTTAAATTTTAAATAATCAAAACAACAAAATTAACTATAAGGCCTGTAAGGAGATGCAGTTCGAACTCTAATCTATGAATAAGTCTAGTATCTTTGATAAGCTAAAGGAAGAAAATGCAGGAAAGGCGTCTAAGCCATGTTTTACGTAAACCTGAAGAAAACGTTGGTAACAAATATTTTATTCGCTCAAATACTTATAAGAGGAAAGGGGGATGACACTAGAAGCTCTGACTACATGTGTACAATAAACTCAATATCAGATCTGAATATCATGCAGAAAGAAAAAGTAAAAGTAGAAAGTAAAATCTGGGTTCCAAGATCTAAGATGTTATTGTCTTGCATGACTATCGGCCAATATTAATAATTAATCCTAATCCAAAACTTGCTGCCCAAGATTGATATTTTGATCCATTTTTATGCTATCGCTTGCCAATAACATATCTGTAGACAGGATAAATATGGCAATTATGTATAGGAAAGGCAGGCGGATACGCAGCTATCTAGATTGCTTGAAATCCATCTGTAGAGATATGTAATTATCATTGGCCTTAAGTGGCTATATTATTCAAGCTATAATAAGACAATGGCAAATATTGATGTCTTAAGTGAAAAAGCCATATCGCTGTTATAATGTCACTGCTCGCCATTGTAGCTTTTTTTGGATTTCACGGAAAGTAGCACCAAGTTTTTTCTGCAAAAAATCTAATTTTCTCGCCGCACAACATTGGTACTAACAATATCTTTGATAACTTTTATAGACATAAACCAATACTAATTGTTTGTAACTTTGCTCTTCTGAAGAAGTGGGTTTCTTTATCGAAAGAATATTCCAATATGGATCTTCAAGGTCGCATAGTATTACTAAAATATATATTTTCTAATATTTATCCATATCAGTTAAGCTGATTAGGCGTAAAACGAAATCATTAGGTCGCTTAATGTAAAAAATACTAAAGTAATAATTATTAATTTACTCTTTCGCAGGAGTCAGTTTCTTTATCGGAATAAAAAAGTATATCTATTTCCAATATATACCTTCAAGGTCTAAATAATATTACTAAAACATTTACTAAAATTCATCTATATCGGTTAAGCTATTTATGCGTAAAACGAAATTATCAGATCGTTTAATGTAAAAAAATATTAAAGTAACAAACCTAAAGCCAATTTGTAAAGCGGTATGAAAGCAATATTGTCAGTCCGAAATCAGATGTTCGATCAGAAGGTTGGGTGCATTAAGTAAGATGTGAACAGCAGGGGTCGTAGGGCGGAGGGTCCTGCAGGATATTGCCTAATCATCCCCATTTCGCACCCTACTAACAGCCAGTTGTTTTAGTATTCATCAGGTTTTATTTAACACGGATATTGACTTTCCCATTGTTTAACGGTTTAGAAGATGCGTTTAAGAATAGGTCTTGTGACTGATATGAATGTAAGAGGGCTATTATTAATGTGAAGCTTCATTGTCAACGTATGAGAGAAGTTTTCACATTATCAGTTGCGATCGTTGACTTCTCATAACGCTCCACAGAAAAACACTGTATGCTATCGCCGAATTTAATACTTCGTTCTTCGTGATTTTTTCGACAGCTGGAATATCTTGCGAGGTGCTTGCACCTATATTCCGGTATATATAGATATATTTATATATATTTCTTGTGTTCGTGTGTTTGTCACTGAAATCCTTCTAGAAGACGTGTGTTCAAGGGAATTCGAGAATGCTTTAGATTCACATTTTGTTCTCCTGGCAAATATTTTTTAGCTTTTTAATAATAAGTAGTTGATGATTTTGGAAAGTTTCACATTGGATCTGACAGACTGCGCTGCTATCGAAGCATCAAATATTATATATTAACAGTTAATATACGAAGTTTGCTGGGTAAGCTAGTATATTTATATTTTTTTGTTGTTTAAACTTTTTTCTGTTACGCTGAACGTAAAACGATGTCAAAGCAGCTGTTACACTCACAGATTATACCCCTGTTGCACTTCTGAGATGTATACACTAATACAAACATACCTTTGACGCCTCGAGTGAGAAATTTATTAAGTTACAAACTCGCACCTACTTTTATATGCAAACAAGCTGCCCCAGCGAACTTCGTTTCACCGGAAAAATATTCTATGCCCTTCTTCTGGTTTTAAGATACCTCCCTATTAATTTTCAGTAAAATCGGTTTAGCTGTTATAGTATAAGTTATAAATATTGTCACTAATACGACTTAATTCTATATGTACTACATATAATATACATTACTACATTATTAAGTTATATTAAAACGAAAAACTCAGATATCCCTGCCTTGATTAACAATAAATCACCAATACATTTTTCTTCTAGTGCAGTTAGCTTGGGTGTAATATTTGCTTCCGATTTTGCCGCACTTGCTGGGGCTAGAAAACTTCTATTACTGTGTCGTGATGGTGGTAGTAGAGGGTGTCAGTGACTAAGTTGGTGACGGTGAAAACGATGTCGTGACTGTGTCGAGATTTAGTCGTGACGGTGAGGGTGAAGACTTGTCGTGATGGTGTCGTGACCTTGTCGTCTCGATGACTATGTTGATGATGATTTTGTGACTGTATTGTGAGGTATCGTGATGATATCGTGGCTATGTTGTAAAGGCGTCGTGACGATGTCATGATGGTAACACTAGTGGTGATGGTATCGTTACGGTGTAATGACGATGTCGTGACGGTATCTTGGCTTAGCCTCGACGTCTTTGAAGGCGGCCGAAAGACTCGTATTCTTTTTTTGTCTTTCTTTGGTTTTTAGCACTAGTATTAGCATTTTAAATCAAAGTCACTGTCAAAAATCAATCAAGTTGTAATTTGCACCAAATTACCTGATTTGGCCAAATCGGGTTTAAATTATTCAAAATTAGTCATAAGTCGTCAAGGGAAGTCATGTCAACATCCCTGTATAGTCTTTGCAGCATCCTGTATAACGTTTTGAAAAAAATGGATATTGCTTCGAAATAAAATTTCAAAATTCGAAATTCAAATTAAATATTCTGTTACTAGAAGTAAAAATAATTTTAAACGACTTTTTACATCTACTTTATGTTTTTGCTATGCTTTGTTTGTTCACTGTATAACTTCATTCCCTATACAAAGTATACTCAAATCACGTATGTAAAAACAGCTAAAATAAAAAAGAGAAGTTTCCAGAAAACTTTTTAATAACGAAATCACCTCCTCAATCTTATTTATGTAATTGGATTGCAAGTTTAATTATGCGTAAAACAATCCCAAAAATCAGGAAAGTAGTAATAACACCGTGGAAGCCGGGTCATGTTTTCGGGTTATTAATCCTGACAAAGCGCTGGTGGAGCTTGAAAGGGTTGTTTGTGATGAATATGTTATGACATTGTAAACAATTACACGTTACAAATTATTCTTGCATGCCAATTTATATTTTTTGTATTAATTTCGAAATTTTTGGTTTAGAATGTTTGCCTTGCTTCGATTTTTTGTTAATAGTAGACCATCTGCCTATCACAACCGCTTTACAAAAGTAAATAGGTTTTACATGGCATTAATTTATCGTGTATTTACATCATACCTACATAAGTTTGAAAATTTATTGATTTATTTTATTTAATTTGTAAATTAAAACTTAACATGTTTGATAACATTAATATAAACTAGTGGTCGTCCATTGGTCGAAGTTCGTCCGTAATAAATTTTAATATCTTGTTGATAAGAACGCCATCTTCATTTCTCAAGACCAACTATTTTGTTTCCAAACTTTATGAATAGTCAGTTCGCCATCTGTAATCTTTTATCGTTATCATCAATGTATTTGTTTGTGTGTGTTAAATTCATGGCAGTACGTGCAATATTATATTTTTTAAATTATTGCACTTTATAAGCATTATCATTAAAATGTTAGCTTTCTGCACTTCTACACATAAACTATAAGTGTGCCAAATTTCATACTTCTCCGTCAGCGAAATTTTCGTAAAAAGGGGTCCAAACTTTTGCTTCACGTATTAATATTATTATGATTCATTTTACGTCATTGTAGATAAAATTGGAAAGGCTGCAAATTGCTATTGCCTGGTTGGGATGTTAATTCTCATGCGTTGGTTTACTGGCTTTGCCTACAAACTGGAAGAGGATATTAAGGAGCATAGCCGCAAAAAAGACAAGGTGGTAACAAATTGGAACAAGACACAAAGCTAAACTTTGTTGCCCGACCCGGGGACAGAACCAGGAACTTCAAGAAGTCATGTCCGACGCCAGGCCGCTTAGAGGTGAATCATGTTTGCGAATAATGCTAAAAATGTTTATTGATCCTTAAAATCGATAAATATTGTATACAAATAATAACAAATGGTAAATTACCCTCATCATTATTTCCTAACGCGCCAAAAAAGCACAGAAACGATTTATTTGACGAGTCTTCAAGTATATTTACCATCTGACCAGAATACGTCCATGTTCAAAGAAGATCCGGAGAAAGAAACTTAATGGCATTATTTTTTCACATTATATTTTAACAGGTAGACGGATTTCCTAAAAGAAATTCACCTGGAGACACCAAATGTGGTAATTATGCCTGGGTAATCAGGGGCCGGGATGCTAGGCCATTATATTATATTTTGGTAATCTTTTAATGATATTGGAAGGCAAACAAGCAGACGGATTTCCTGATAGAAATTCACGCCGGCTAGAGACACCAAACGTGGTAATTGTACCTGGCCCATCGGGATCCGGGATGTTAGGCCTTGACCAAATTAAGTTTACTGGCTACCTTATCTTCCGAACTGGAACATGTCAACGGCAAGCGTTGATGCTATGACAATAGGAATAGATATGGCGGTGGTACGAATCCGGGCAAATTGCTGCGAAATTCACGTCACGGTGCTAGCGACGGTAAATCCATGCTCGCCTTTTGCGAACCGCCTGGTAGGAAGGCAGATGGTCTATTCTGCAAAGGAGCAAGGACCAACACGGCGATTATATAGATTTTACAATATATTGTATACATGTATTGTATAATATTATCTTATAGATGTTAAAATCCTTACTGCCTTATTCATAAAAAGTAGGTTAATAACCTCCTAAACATTGTTTAAAAATTTGTTATTCATAAAGTACATTTTGACAATGCTTAGTTAAATACTGTTTAACTTGGTAGGTTTTGGTAGAAATGTGGCTGTATGCGTATTTATTTTGCCAAAAGTGGATTAAACAATTGTCATCCGTTGTCAACATCGTTGTTTCTGAATACGGTGTCGGAGTTTTGGCGCCATCGAGAGAAAAGATGGTCGAAGTTTTTTCTTAATTATTGAATTTCGTGTTAATATTGAGTGAAATTAGTCAATTTTGGTGGCATTTTGTACAAATTTGTCCAGTGAAAGTGCATAAATGAAATAATCATGAAGAAATTAGCGTGTCGTGTATTTCCTCGTTGTCGCCAAATCTCATTACATGCGCTTGAGTAATGAGGCCACCGCTTTACCCAAGAGCCTGACATGACTTGCTGACGACTTATGACTATTGACTAATTCTATTTGATGAAAATTGATATAAAATTTAATGCAAATTTCTACTTGACTAATGGCAAAATACTAAGGTGAAGGCCAAAACCTAAAGAAAGAAAAGAATACGGTGTCGGACATCTATAACCTCTTGGTAGTTTTGGCGCCATCGTGAATGAAGAATGAAAGAATGAAGAATGTAAAATATGAGTAAAATTGGTTAATTTTGGTGGGAATTAGTTTAATTTTGTTCAGTGAAAGTGCACAAATGAAATAAATATGAAGAAATTAGTGTATTCTGAAATTCCTCGCTGCCGTTAAATCTCATAGACGAGCTTGTGTAAAGAAACCACCGCTTTACTCAAGACCCAGACATATTTGCTTTGCTAAATAGTAACTAATGACTGAAACAAAGAATTAATACGGAAGACATTAATTGAAAATATATAACAAGAAAATATTAATAATTATTAATACGGAAGACGTGGCTGTATGGACTCAGATCCTTTGCCTTTCCCCGACTGGGATAAAATTAAAAAACAACAATGTATAACCTCTTGCTAAAGAGTATTTATATTTCTACAATCTTCAATATAAAATGATGTCATTTTTGTAATATTTTCCCCCGTGTTGGTTCGAGTTCCTTTGTAGAATAGACCATCTATCATCTAACAGGAGTTAGCGCGTAAAAATCGAGCATAGGCTTACCGTCACTAGCCACTCACCCGGATTGGTACCACCGCCTTACATATTCCTGCCGCAATAACGTCACGACGTGTTCCGGTTCGGAGGGTAAGGTAGCCGGTAAACTTAATTTTGCTCGGAGCTTGACATCCCAGCTTCAGGTTGGAATCTCACCATTGCCACCTTTAGTGTCTCTAGGCGGCGTGAAATTCTCACAGTCAGAAAATCTGTCTACTTTTTTGCTTCCAATATCATAAAAAAATTGTGTGTGTACTTATGTACACGCGTTAGAAGTTATACTTCTTCGGCGTAATAAGATAAAAATCTTTTTACAAATTTTATCTTTTGCCTTATTTTACATTTGTAGACAAAATGACACTAACCCTAGAAATAAAGAAATATTGTGAATACAGTTGTCAGTTCTCACGCAAACATACGTAGATGTCCTTACTTTTATTTTGTTAGTAAGTACCTTTTTTTTGAAAAACTAAAATGTTATCTATAGTTAACTTCATCATGTCGGTTTTTCGTGGCGGTGTGCGCGCGCATCCAAAAAAATTACCCTCATCATTTTTTCCTAACGCGCCAAAAGAAGCATAACTTCAAAAAATGCTTTAGAAAACTATTCGTTTTTTCATAGGAGTCATCTCCATAATATAACATGTTATTATAGTCCTATATTGTTCCAAAATCCATCATATCCCGTCCAAATTTGTCCAAACTTCAACGAAATCAAAATATTTTAATGCGTATTTTATAGAAAATTTGTAAGAATACACAAATAAGCCATATTAAATGGCTTAAATTTTATATAAATGGCTAGTTGTTGCATTTTGTCAATGCACATAAAATCAGCTGTTTGAAATTTAGTCAGCCATTTTGTTGTTTAAGGTTTTAAACAAGGGTCCGAGGTTGTTTAAAGTGACAGTTATTTAAGAGTATATTTAAACAAATGATTAACTCTAAATACATAGCGTTTATGAATAGACATTCTTATGAACATTATTTAAATTGGTGATTAAAAGTTAAACAACGTTTATGAATAAGCATGTTAAAGTTTATTAATAGTCAATATTTATTTAAGTCATCCTTTCAGAAATACCGATATTACAAAAACCGTTTTCTATAAATAAAAAAATCCAACATATTTTTGATGTCAGTTACAAAATCGGAAGGAACTGTATAATGGATGTAATGGCAGACATTCATCATTCTGCCAACAATGTTGTAACAATTGAACAACAAGCGTTATTCCTATTGTATGAGGTAATTTTATCAAAAATATCGGCCAGGACAATGGCCTGTCCTGCCGACAAAAGTCGGAAGAGCGGATGCGATTCGCGACGAATCATCTCTCACAAACGAAATGCGGGATTTTTTACGCAATCTTTGTAAGTTGTATCGGCGAGGATGTTTCCACCCACATTTGGGCTTGGGTCATCGTACATCATGCAATCGGAAATGACTCTACGAACTATCGGAACTTTTGAACCACTTGTACTTTCGATTGTACTTCTTGTATACACAGGTGTGAGTATTTTAATGGTTGTATAAAAGGATATTTCATGTACGTTTTTTTTTGAATTGCTGTTGAGTTTGTGATATATGTTTTGTATCTAGTTAGGTAATCTCTGAGGTATGGGTAAAAATATGTTTCCTTATTAAATATGACCGCCTCGTTGGTAGAGTGGGTAACGGATTCGCCTAACTACACCGATCAACCGCGAGGCTCGGGTTCGATTCCCGACGGGGGCAGGCATTTGTGTGATGAACATTTAGATTTCATTTCATTTCCGGGTCTGGGTGTTTATTAAATGTATTCTGGTATCTATTTAAGTGTTTCTATGTATTAGTATCTTTGAGTAACACCCATAACACAAGCACAAAATTTGCTTACTTTAGGGTTAGATTCAATTTGTGTAAGTTGTCCAGGGATATTTATTTATTATTATTAAAGAGAATTTTATTTAAATGAAGTTAAAAATATAAGTTTTTAACAATTGTTTTTGTGACACGCTTTCGTTTGTTCCCAGTAGTAAGTGTGTGAGAAGCAATAAGAAGTAGATACTATTCAAGACGTATCAACTAAGTTCAAAGACCTTAGGATAATGTTGGGAAATTTAGAAGAAGCTCTGTCCACCTTCGAGCTCTGCCGTTATACCAGCTCCATTATTTGAATCATAACATTTACATGTAATGAGACATGAGTACATATCCAGCCTAATAATTTTTAAAATAAAGTTGTTCAAAATTGCAGGTTTGAATTTTTGGAAGTATTGTGAGTATATGTATGCTATTACTAAAAACTATTGCAGGATACGAATTCGTGATCATTTTCATGTAATGAATTTAAGGATTACCCTGCGCCTCTATTACGGGACCACTCGAATACACTACGATATTTTCATGATGTTTGTATTTTATTTCTAATTTACCTACAACACCTGACCTACTCTTGCCGCTATAATGTCATGTTTAGGCCCGAAAGATAGGGTAGCCGGTACATTTGCACAAGGCCTACATCCCGCCCGCAAGACGCACCTGTAACATCTATGGTGTCGATAGGTCACGGTAATCTCACATAATAAAACGTATATATGTGTATGACGTATAGTCCTTAGAGTAGTCTGAAAATCTAGTTATCTTACGTTGTCAGGTAGAAGTAAAGTTATAACTATATATATTTGACGGTTTTCATCTTCGGCGCTTGGTAAAACTTTCAAATATTCACAATTATATAACAAATGTGGTGAGTTTTCTTTCACCAAAGGCACAGCAATTTTTTTATAAGTACTAACTGTGCCTGCGACTTCACCCGCAAATGATTCAATAAACAGCCATTAAGTTAATTTAGAATTGTTATAGTATAAAAGTAGCCTAATGTTATTATTTAATACATGCTGATGTGATCTGAAAGTAAAAGTCCCTTCAACATTGCTCTAGTCGTTTCTGCCGGAACAAAAAGAAACTTATAAAAAAATATATTTTGATAAATGTACCGTAGGTATATATCAGTACATTCATGGGCCTATAGTAAAAAGTGGTTATTTTAATATAACAGACAGACACTCCAATTTTAATTATTTGTATTGAATTTTGTGGTTGAAGATAGAGAATCATCAGTGTATCTTTCGCAGCAGTAGAATGACAAATATTCCGACTTCTGATATTTAAACGAATTAATACGAGAGAAACAAATAATAGCGGTAACATCTAAAGTAAGTATCTTTAAACCAGTATATCGGAAGAGTTAGGCACAGGTACAACCAGGGGCCCTACCATGAACGCTTATAGCAGTATTATTTCCATCGTGCTAAATGTCTGCCTTTATAAGCAACTTTATGGTATAGGTCATAAGGTTGTCTTTCTCGACTGACAATTAGTATTGTTTAAATAGTACTGTTTTAAGAGCTTATGGTAACCCCCCTGATCACTCACAACTTCGAACGAACTTAGTCCCACAATGCTATAACATGTAAGCAAAGCTGTCGCCAACTGGACACTTATTCAATCCTGGCCAATGTTATTCTTAATGAAAAATTAAAACATTTTTTTAGGGGTAACACTTATTGTTTTTATTAATCTGATTATGTTTGGCAGTAAAATAGTATTTTACGAAAAAATGGCCATCACCTATAAATTACATTAAAAAGTTGACCTAGACAAGATCTGTCAAATGAGATTTAGTATAGTCTGTGATCCTAGTTAATTAAGCCACCCCACCGTTATGCTGTTGACACATTCGGCGACACTACCACCGTTATGGCAGTTTTATTACGAATCGTAATCCTGACCATAGCCTCGTGTAATTAACAATGGTAAACTGCCTTGTTGTAGATTTACACCAATTTATACAGCATGTGTCAATAACTGATAATTTTATTTCTTTGCAATCGTAGTTTTAAAGTTTTGCCCGGTTCCTCTGTGGAATAAACGAGTTGCCTACCTGAAATGAAGATATTCCCGGTATGCAGCTTGCTTCATTTTTGTAGGTAGGTCATTATTAACAAAACCGCTGTTAGTATAGTGTATTCGGTGCTGTGTTCCGGTTTGGAGAGTAGGGTATACTGTTGCAGACAGATTTTCACATTATCCGCCACGCCGGCCACAGGACAGCGACTCACCTACAACATCTATGGTGTCTGTATAGATGGTAATCTTTTATTATAAGGGGAGTCGTGAGCTTGTTCGCTATTTTATCACATAAAAAAATTAGCGATATTTAGATATCTACGAGTATCACAGATGGAAGCGCTATTCACGTCCAACTCCACTGACTAACCGCGAGGCTCGGGTTCGTTTCCCGAAGAGCGCAGTTGTTGATGTTTGTGTTCCCAGGTCTGGGCGTTTATTAATTTACACTTGTATCTAACAAAGTATTTCTATGTATTAGTATTGATGACTAATATTATAAATTAATAAAAAAAAGTATCTTCACGCCCGTATCCCCGAAGTAGTAGGCAGAGACACAACCAGTTCACCCACGACTAGCCGAAGACACTAAGTCCCACAATGTGATAGGTTTGCCACCTGCAAACCTATCGCCAACCGGGCACATATCCACACCCGAGCAACATTTTTTTTATTAGAAAATTGGAAAAACCCAGTACTATAGAACGGTAGATCCCAAGTTGCTTTACAGCACTCTACCACTAGCGAATATTTATTATTTATTGTATCTTCACGCCCATATCCCCGAAGAGGTAGGCACCACGACAAGCCTAAAACATGAATTTTCATACTTAGAAAAATCCAACTATCGCCAATCGGGGACATATCCAATCTCGAGCAACGTTTTTTTATTAGAAAATTGGAAAAACCCAATTTTCTTTTTGTTGATCGACCCGGGAATCGTATCCGGGACCTCATGCAGTCAAGTCCCATAACTGAACCGCTAGACCACAGAGTCGAAATAGTATGAAATATGAATACCTTTGAATATAAACACAATTGCTTACTTGTTAGAAAAATTGGCGTAATTTTTCATAAAATATTTTTTAGTTATACGAATAGAAATATTACAATATTAAATAAAGGGATTAAGATGCAGTTTATGCTGATTAGTACTATTAAATAATTAAAAATATTACAAAAATATACAAATTTAGCTGTTCCAGCGAACTTCGATCCACCTATTTAGTTTGGATGCCAAAAATTAGAATGTTTTTCTAGTTTCCTCGCAGTTGGATAGAATTAAAAGTATCCTCTGTCAATCTTCTTGTTCTTAGCCACCTCTATATAAATTTTCAGCAAAATTGGTTCAGCCATTTTTTATAAATAACTAACACGACATGTGGACAAATTTGAATCAGCCTGTATAAAATCACGACTACAATAATACCTCCAATACAACCCTACCTAAAAATTACAACTGTGAACTTAGAAATGGCCTTAAACAATCCCATTTGCAAAGCATTCCCCATTTGACAATAGGAGTTCACAGACAATAGGAGGCCATTTCAACAATACGATGGGCTTGTGATACAATGGGTTTCTCACTTTTAAAAGTTTCGTGTATCGCCAACTTT
Source organism: Calephelis nemesis (assembly GCA_002245505.1). NCBI lineage: Eukaryota > Metazoa > Arthropoda > Insecta > Lepidoptera > Riodinidae > Calephelis > Calephelis nemesis. The sequence goes on from NJDD01003072.1 coordinate 307,768, forward strand.
ATTTATAGCATAAATAACAGTTGTTAAACTTCACTCTGATTACTTATTACATTTCCACAAACATTGTATTTATTAGGGACCTTCCAAAGTGTTCAAATTTTTAGACAATGGTGGTGATTCTGATGTTTACAAACTAAACTTATTTTTGATGGATGCTGTCTTTTACAAATGATGCAAAAACGAAAGAGATGGAACATTTTTGACATGTCCGATTAGTCCAGATATGTCAAATTGTAATGTTTTTTTTATCAATGATTCAAGTGATTAAGCGTCTGTAGAAATGTAGTCTAAAATCTAACCTGACAGTCCTAAAAATGTTTTGTCTCTTTCTATTACTTTCGATGAAAGAAGATAGCGATAAATAAATGCTTGTTTGCTAAACAAAATTATTACCAATACCTAGTACATATATCAATAAAATTACTTTTAGCACAATGAATAAATAGCCAAACGTATCATACTATTGAGAACTAAAAGTCATTTGAATCTTATTATTTTATGTGGTTATTTTTTAAAAGATGGTAATTGTACACTATTTACAACTTACCTTACTTATCCCGACATAAAAAAGCGTCTTCACGCCCATATCTCCGAAGGAGTAGGCAGAGGCACAACACAACCTACGACTAGCCGAAAACACTAAGTTCCACAATGTTATAGGTGGCAAACCTATCGACAATCTGACACATATCAAATACAAGGCAACGTTATTTTTGTTAGAAAATTTAAAACATACATTTTCTAATTTTCTAATATTCGACGCCGGACCGGTAGACCACAGAGGCGATTATATCCACATAAAAACATGAAATGGTCCGGGTTATCTGTGTAGAATAGATCATTATGCCTCACTTCCTGGCGGCTTCGCTCATCAGAGGGAGCATAGGTGAAATGAACCCTTATCAACAGCGCTGTAGTGTGCTGCGTAGCAACTTGCGCACACAAAACAAGGATCTACATTGCATCATCACCTAAGATGAGTATAGGCGGTGGCTATTTCTTAGTATCTAATAAACTCTCCTGCTTGTTAGATTTCTATGAAATACCAAAAAGTTAAAGATTAATCTCACATATATACCTAAAGGTATCTATTCTGGTTTAAAGCCAATATTTAATAAACGGCAAAACGAAATTTACTTTTATATTTACGTATAATATAATCACATAGATTGCTTTAAATCTAGTGCTTTTGAATTTTCGGGTCGAAGTTTAATATTTCATAAACTATATATTGTTGACATCAAAATGTAGAAACAAACAAAAATACAAAAGGCGAACATGTTTGATATCTCTAGTGAAAGATTTTTTTTACAATCAAACCTTTAAAAATACTCTTAAGGCTCGGGAAAAATACTCCAAGGTATATAATAATACTCCATTTTAACTTTACTCGTAAATATCTCCCACATTTGATCAAATAAGGTATGGGCTTCACTTTCGAACGCCACCCATCAATAAAAGGAACGGAACTAGAAAGTTTTGTACTCTTTACTGTCATGTTCCGTTTTAGCAGGTAGTTTATATACACACGCAAGAAACTCGACATCCGAGTCGCAGGTCGTCGCCAATCTTTTAACTTACACCTACGATTTCAACAGATGGTATTTCTTTTTCTCAAAAAATAGTACATGTGTTAGACTTATAGTTTTAAATATTCTAAAATAAAAAAATCAATGAACTCTCAACAAAATAAGTATGCAACTAAATATCATTACGGTCATGTCAGCTTTCAAACAAAAAAATCTGCATCAAAATCGTTCCATCCGTTCAAAAGTTAGACTTGCACACAAACACACATAGACACCTCAACCACCGCTCGTTTTCCGTCGGGAGTTAAAAGGAACCGTCCGTAGCACATTAAATCCTAAAAAAGACTACGTAATAAAAAACATCCAAGACCAAGGCTTTATACGCGAACAAAGGTCTACGCAAACAATGGCTACGAATTCTGGCGTAGTCGCGTAGAGTCGAGCGTTACGCCCTTATGCTGACTGGAATGTCGACAAGACTTCACTGCAAGGAAGGAAGAGAGTGATTTTTATTCGATTAGGATTGCAACACGGCGATTCACAAAGAGTAGGGGACAATAGACATTATTTAGCCCTCTGTCGAATCTATTAGCTTTAGAAATTGGACTCAATAGTTGGATAGTAAGCGCATTCTTAAACAGGAACTGCTTTTGAACCCGAGCTTTTATACAATAAAAAAATGAAAAAGGACACGACCCTCTGATGATTGAAGATAGATTGCACTTTAGATACCATAGATGTTAGAGGTGCATCGCTATCATGTGGTTGGTACTATAGTTCTAACTATTATACAAGTTTACCAGCTACCCGCGGAACCGGAACATAATAATGTCTGCGACTACGCAAAACGGAAACAGTCTGCTCATGACCTAACTTTTTAGTCAATTTCAAAAAAGGAGGAAGTTTGAATGCCATATTTTAGATTTGATGATATAATATAATGATCAAGGAAATCGAGGTGAATGTTTTATTTTTGTGTATCCAGATGTTTATTATTTAAATTAAAGTCGGTTTTTTTAAGTATTCCTGCGCAAAAATGATTAAACATGATAAACTCTGATGTACAATATTTCTTAATTGTAATACAAATAACAAGCAACAATAGATGTTAGCACGCTTTCCTGTGTTGTTAATATTGTTTCCTCTTCGATTGAAAAAAAGTATTTTTTTAGTATTATTATTGTGTTAGTCCGGGCTTCTTAGCAGAATAGACCATCTGCCTTCCTGCTAAGCAGCTCGTAAAAGGCGAGCATAGGCTTACCGACACTAACACCGTGACATCTGACTAGGTGGTAGACTTTTGCAGCGACTCACCCGGATTGGTACCACCGCCTTACCTATTCCTGCCGGCATAACGTCATGACGCGTTCCGGTTTGGAGGATAAGGTAGCCGGTAAATTTAATTTTGCTCAAGGCCTAACATCCCGGCCTCAGGTTGGCAACGCACTAATACCACCTTTGGTGTCTCTAGGCGGCGTGAATTTCTTACCGTTAGGAAATCCGTAGTTTTTTTTACTTTTATAAATAAGAAAGATTTGATTGTTTGACTAAAAAATCAAGTGTTCACTCGTGCGAAACAGGAACGGACCGCTAGTATCTTAAATACATGCACCTGCCAACAATATGTTGCCAAAAAAAGTCACAAGTTGCTTATTAATACAATTAATTGTTTGTACCACGATAATAAGGACGGCGTCACTTTCAATCATGGCGATAAGGTAACTTTGGACTGCGGAAACAGAAACAAGCGATGTTAATTGCAGCTTAATTAAAAGAGAAATATACTTTTGATTTTAAACTGAACTGCACATCGGGTTTAGTTTAAAATAAAATGTATATTATTCTGATTCGATACATCTCTATATAGATACGTCCGGGTCTGGGTGTTCATTAAATTTATTTTAGTATCTATTTAAGTATTTCTATGTATAAGAATCGTTGACTAACAAATTTGAAGTACCGAAATTTGGCAGATACACTGTAAGTTTAGCGTAACTTAAAAAAAAAGAACATGTTATGACCAAAATATTATGTTCATTGCTTTTCAAAATGATCTCCTTTACATTTTAAACGTTTTCTCATGCGATCGAACCATTTTTTAAAACAGGAGGACGACAGATCTAAGGGCATGTTTTCTACGTGCTGATTGAACGCTAATACTACCTCTTCGGAGTATTATTATTAGTAAAAGTAAAACCTCTCATCAGGTCTTTGATTATTTGGAGAAAATACAGAAATCACAGAGTGCTAGATCGGGGCTATGCGCCGGATGAGTGACGAGATGTTCTTTTTCGGAAGCTAAAAATGACTTTGTTTTGTTGGCCGTGTTTGAAAAAGCGTGTGAACGGTGTAGGAGAATGCGGCTTTTGGGTCGTCTTTCGCGAACTTTTTCTAAAACCCTGGGTAAACAAATGGTAGAATACCACTCATAAAGAATTGTACAGATGGGACCCGTAGCTCAGAAAAAAAAAACGCGATCATTTTGTACCAATATTTCTCACCTGTCTTACTTTTGCGGGCTATTCTCATTTTCAAACACCCAATCACAAGATTGCTGTTTTTTTTTCGGGTTCAAAACAATAAATCCGGGTTTCGTCTCCCTTAACAATGTCATAAACAGCGTTAGAATGTCCGTGGCCGCACTTCAGTAGCATCTGTGAGCACAATTCCACGCGAGCCCACTTCTGCTCCGCGGTCAGTTCATGAGGGATCCAACGACAACAAAGTTTCTGAACTTTCAATTTATCGTGTAAAATTTTCTGAATTTGGCTCATACCAATCCCCAATAGTCCTCAAATCGTCTCATAGTTAATCTGAGGGTTTTCTTCAAATAACCGCTTAGCAGTAGACACATTATTTTCATTGACGGCAGTTGAAGGCCGCCCTTTACGGAATTGTCATTTAAAGAAACTCAACCTTTCTCAAATTCAGCAAACCATTGCCTTACGGTGCTTAAACAAGGCGCTTCTCTCCCAAAAGCATTTCGAAGGCGAGCGGCAGTCTTGTGGAGTAAGAGAACTTTTAAAAAAATAAACAATCATCGCTCTAAAATCTTTTCGACTTAATTCCATTTTCGTTGCGTACGTAGAACTTTGATGTGTGGTAAAAAAAATTGAAAAATTATTTCCGACCAATTGTTTTTTTATTATTAAAAAGTTTGCAACGTTTTAAAAATATGACATTTGAAATTCAAATAGCTCCGATTAGCTAGAAGTGCAAAACTTTTAGTATGCCCCATGTAGTCTACTTTTTGTTCCGATAATAAAAGAGGTTTCCGTGGAAAATGAGTAAAAGTAAAAATGTAAATTGGGCAATAATTTATGGAGGCGTATGTTTCATTTAATTTTTTTTTTTGTTTTGTAGTTTAAACTTTACAAACCGTTTCATATTTTTTCCAAGTCCTAAGTTTTGTATATTAGAAATTACATGCATAACAAGTATAAAGTGACCAAATAGCTTGAAGCTTGAAACATCTGATTGTACTAGTCATCTTATATATACTTACATCTTCACGCCAAGTCTACCTGCAGCTTAGACAGAGAATAACGAGTGTCAAGAAAACGAACGAAAACAATAACCACTAGCCGACCCGGCGAGTGAGAGAGCTTATTATTTTTAAACTTAGGAAGTTTACTGTATTCACACACTTCATACTTGTGTATGTGAAATTTCATGTATGTGACTATATCTTCGGCCAAAAAAGTTCTAATAAAAAATTAAGGAACGATATTGAAATTATGACCTACATATCGCAAAATAATCACCAAATCGAGACTTAATGAAGTTGTAGTCGGTTTTTTCTTATTTCTTGTGACGATTGTTTGTAGACTTGCTTATTATCCTGTCAGAAAAAAATATCTTAAAAAACCAAATTTAGAGATTAACATATCCATTGGGTATGCGGTCTAAATGAAAGCGCTATGGAAAATCTGTGCAGCACTCGTAACAGTAAAATCCGAGAAAGAGTGAAATTGAAAGAAAGTGTCGGTGTCGAAATGAGAAAGGATAAAGGCTCCGCTGGTTCGGACATGTAAAAGGAATGACAGATGAAAGATTGACAAAGCAGAAATACAATACGAATGTGGATGGATGTTGAACCTATCCCGAGAAACCAAGGTTGAGATTACTATTCTACGATCAAATCGCTCAGATGTCATCCGTAGTATGAAAAAAGTAATGAACGCCAGGCAGGTCTGCCAGGATCAAGAGATGTAGCACTTAACACTCTCTGTCTACCCTACAAGGGACTTGGCGTAAAGATATGTATGTGTGTAACAGAGCCAAACCTTAAATACATTTGGACATTAAAACAACAAATTTAAAAAACTAATAATGTATTTGAAAATTAACGTATCCAAATACATAAAGTTGTTTTAAGAGTTTTAATACATATCTTCACGCCAAGTCCCTTACGTGGTAGGCAGAGTATTGAGTGCCAGACCTCACGATCCTGACAAACCTGTCTAGCTTCCTTCACAATCATTACCCTTTTTACTGTCTTTATTTTCGTTACTAATAAAAAGGGGCACATTTAAAGTCATGTAAGTTTAAGGGCCCCTAATATGGGCATTAAAATACCCTCATATATCTATTTTATTGTAGAGATTGGTTATAAAGCGTCGGGTCCTTTAAAAGACACAATGATAATTTGTCATCCAAGAATGAAGCCAAACAAGCAGCTGGCCTCCACGCGACCCCATAACAGTTCCAGAATTAGCTTCCTTTGACAGATTTCGCAAAGCCACAACCTTTGTCAATATGATTGTTTAATTTATATATGATCTTCAAACTTTATAAGTAGTTGTTTAAATATGTGCAGATGTTTTGAAAGAGAATCCAGGTGTTTTATTGTGTTTTTAGGTATATTTTTAAATTTCTGATGCCCGATTTCCTGGTGGTAAATAAGTAACCGTGGTAAATCATGGGCATCATAGTTACCAATATGATGGTCGGAAGGGTAGAGTTACTAGAAAACTTGAACTTTAAGCCTAACATCTCCACCTAAGGACAGCGATATACCTACCCGTACTAGTTGGGGGCAAATATTAATAATCAATCCTAATCCAGAACATGCTGTGCAAGATTAATATTTTGATCCATTTTTATGTTATCGCTTGCCAATAACATATCTGTGGACAGGATAAATATGGCAATTAGATATAGGATAGGCCGGCGGATACACAGCTGTCTAGATTGCTTGAAATCCATCTTTAGAGTTTAGATATACATTTTATTAATTGACCATAAGTCTGTAGTGTAATACACCGGTATTTGTCGCTTAATATCAGGAAAGCCGTGTGATTTTTTGTCCTTTTCTAATGTTCGTCGTCTAATTATATAATAGTAGTAAAAAAGAATTGTTACCGGCTACAATATAGCGACGTAAATATAACATCAGTAGGGTTACTCTTAAATCTCGATTTCATGCAAATCGGAAATTGGAATTGGATATGTCAGTTTAAATAGGTATTCTTAAATACAGTAGTAGCGGAATATTAACATTTAGTTGTAAAAACTAGTAGTAGTAATAGCATATCTAGGCCTGTCTAGCTGTCAGGCGTTGTCAATAAAAAGAAAAAGACAAGTCATCTTGAGGTCCCGGGTTCAATCGCCGGGCAACAAAAAAAAGGAAAATGTGTATTAATTTTCCAATTATTATTAATTGACCGGGATTGGAAATGTGCCTGATCGGCGATAGGCTTCCACGTATCGCATTGTGGGACTTAGTGCCTTCGGCTAATCGTGGGTGCCTTGGTTGTGTCTCTGACTACTCTTTCGGGGATATGGGCGTGAATATACTTTATAAATACAAATATTGTCTTGGTTTGCAGCCATTTGAAAATGGCCACAAAATAGTTAAATGATCACAAATTTGCGTCTTTGAAATGATTCTTAGTAATAGCTTTGCCTACCTCTTCGGTGATATAGGCGTAAAGATACTGCTACCACTACTACTTATCATAAAAAAATCAATGAATCCGATCAGAAATGTGCTTTTTACTTGTTATTTATTTATTTTATTTATTAAATGTTAAAAATTCGCTGGTATTGTTTAGACCACCTAAACTGACCCATCCGATTCCAATTTCCAATTTGCGTGAAATCGAGATTTAAGAGTAAACCTACCGTAACATCTATGGGCCATGGTTGGCTTCGTTGTCTTATCATATAAAATTGATAAAATAAGGTTACTTTAAAAAATACCAGACCGCTGACTTTCTTTCACTGGATCTACTCAATTTATTCCGATCCGGTGGTTGTTCTTTTACTGTTGATATGTAAAAGAGCCGTTCTTCGACCTGACACCGAATTTAATCTAGCATTTTGTCCGTCTCGTTGTTAAAAGGGCTAGCGTACATGCCTATTTCACTCTACTGAACAGCAGCGAGACTCGGATTCGACTCCCGACGGGAACAGACATTTGGGTGATGAACATTTAAATGTCTGCATTTCCGGGTCTGGGTGTTTACTACAATTATTCTGGTATATATTTAAGTATTCCTATGTATTAAAATCGTTGACTAACACCCAATACACAATTTGCTTACTTTTAGGTTAGCTTCAATTTGAATATGTAACTTGTCCAAGGGATATTCTTTTACTATTTAAAATTTTTAGATTATATTATTATTTATTGGTTTGTAATATATTTGCCAATTTTCTGTTGGCCTGTAATTAAGGTTACTTACTACTTCCATCAGTTTAGTCATTCATAATAAGATGGTAATGCTGTGAAGAAAGTCCCTCGGATTGGTTCCACTGCATTATCTATTCCTGTTGCTATAACGTCAGTGCTTGTTGTTGTCGTGTTCAAGTAGGGCGGCCAGTACAGCACACAAGGCATAAAATCCGATCCAGTGACGTTGCTATAAGTCCGGTAACTATAGGCAACAATCTTTTATCAAAAGGAGAACTGACTGCAAGTTTCGCTCTAATATACCTAAATAAATAAATTTTAAAACATCTAACATGTTTTGAATTATTTAACTTTTTTTTATTAACGTTTAGAAACTTTCATTCGTTGGTACTCGAAAATACGGCCAGCCAAGACCTGTTATCAAAGTCATTATGAGGAATTTAAATAAACTAAATCAGCGTTATAATATTACGTAACTATTTTTTTATTTTCTTTGATAGATTTGCAATGGCGCCAATAATATTTGCGGTCGACAGATAGATTTCCTGTCAGCCATTTCCCGCTAAAATGGATCGCTTCCGGTTCGTATACGTCATCTCAAAATTACAGTGCCTATACGAGTAGGTTCTTGAAGCATTTTTTTTCTATTATTGATGGTAAGTAGTTCCCAGATAGTAGATGATGGTTATTGATGGTAAGTAGATGTTTCGGGTGAGTTGCCAACCTGAAGCCGGGAAATAAGGTCATGTTTTTAAACGAAGAAACATTGTACTGTTTTACGTATCACTAATAATTTATTACATACTTTATTCAAAAATTCAAAATATATTTATTTACGTAGATCTATACAAAGATTCTTGTGACACGTATATATAATTCTAAGAACTACCACCGGATCGGAACGCGGCCACACACTGAGAAGATCCGGCGAAAGAAACTCAACGGGCTTGTCTTTTTCTTATGAATCTAATTTACAAAAGTATATTACGTATATAATTAATTTGCAGAGATTGGTATGAGGTGCAATTAGTCCCAAGCATTTCTGTCTTGGCCGATTGCACGTTCCTGGGTTAAATTTAATAATGAGTTAATCTGTCAAATACGAAGAGATTTAACCCAAGTTAAAGACTAAACCGGAGTTAAATATTTAAACCCCGAACGTGCAATTGGCCCTAAAAATATTCTGAAATCTTATAATAAAAGGGTTATACCTTACAACTATTAACAAATCTATTAAATTTAAAGATTTTGTAAATTTATTGAATGGTAAATCTTTAATATGCTCGGGAAGTTTAACAGTAAAAACCTATGAGCCAATTCATGAAAGAATAACTGATTTTGTGGAGACGAGAGTTATGCAAAACAAGATTATTTTTAATCCTCGTGTTTACAACATGTACATCACATATTTTTCTTAAACAAATTTATATTTTTGTGGACATATAATAAGTTTTCAAAAATATATTGAGAAGATACCGTTTAAATATTTATTTCTTTAAACTTTTCCCTGAGAGAGACTCTTAGGCCTAAGTTATAAATTGCCCATATGGCCCTCTTTTTAATTACATGTTTTAATTTGTTTAAATTTTAATTATATGTTTATAAATAGCCTACCGCTTTCGCTTATGACAGCTATTAGTAGTTTAAGTTCTAGCAATACAAGTGTTTCTTAATTTAAAAATATGAATATTTGGAAGTCTTACCAAGCGTCGACGATGGAAATTATCAAATATATAGGAAATAAATTGTTTGCCAGCAACGGCAAAGAGGTTGCTATAAGTTTGACGTGTCTGTGTGTATGTCTGTTTGTCTGTGTCATCATAGCTCTTAAAGTAATAAATTTTCAATGGCGATTTACGTTTGAAAGCTGATGTGGTCATGGTCGTTTTAAGGTACATCGCAGATAGGTTTTATTGGGTTTGTTGAACACTTTTAATTTTATAATAATAATAAATGATAATATATTTATTGTACACCGTACAGCTGACCTGGGATAAGGAAAAACAGTAACAAAATTAAACGTAGACTAGGTGTACATACATGATTTATTGACTTTGAAATATGTACTTGATTTCTATATAAATATTTACTTGATTTCTAAGTTAACAACAAAATAGTTACTAACTATTTTGTTGTTAACTTAGAGGTTATTACCACATTACTGAGCTTTGTAGTCGAGCCTGTGTTCAGTGCGAGAGTATATGACTTCGATTTACTACAATGTCTACAATATACATATGGTATATCGCTACAAAATATATGCCATAAATACATAAATGTAAAAAAAACAGTAAATCCAAGTAAAAAATATGGTCGCCACGACATCCGTGTAAGTCCGCTGGAAATACTAAAGAAAAAAACATCTTCATGGCCATATCCCCAAAGAAGTAGGCAGAGGCACAACCAGGGCAACCCACGATTAGCCGAATATGATAGGTGGCACTGGCAAGCCTATCGCCAACCGGGCACACGTTTGCACTTATATTTTAGTGCAGTAAAGGATTACAATAAATAAATGCCTGCATCAAGGGTGAGATCCTGTAGCTCTCGTGAATACAGGTTATGATTACAATCCGGCAATCAAATTATTAGACTTTTTCAATAGTGGACAATGAGATTATTACATACATTTTACATTTTGGCAGCCTCGTTGGTGGAGTGGCTAACGTACACGTCTAACTACACTGACTACCTACCTACCTACCTACCTACCTACCTAACTGCGAGGTTCAGGTTCGATTCCCGACGGGGGCAGGCATTTGTGTGTTGAATATTCAGATGTCTGTATATTCGGGTCTGGGTGTTTACTAAATTTATTCTGGTATCTATTTAAGTATTTCTATGCATTAGTATCGATGACTAACACCTAAAACACAAGTATATAATTTGCTTACTTTGGGGTTAGATTCAATTTGTGGAACTTGTACTATGGGATGATAGGATCATCGCATTCCTACACAAGCAATCTTAAATTAAAAACCAAATTGCCGTCGTTAAGAGTTGTTATTGGTTTATTCATGGCCTGTCATAATCCCAGGGTTAGAAACAAACAAGCCGTTAGCGATTACTTCCAGGGGAGCCCCACCCTCGCAAAGAGTTGGGACCGACGTAATGAGTCGTGAACCATTTATATTCATACAACCTGCCATCTAATACAATTAATGTTTTCTTCACTTAGCTACGAACTAAGATATCAATGGGGGTAGTTGTAAAACTTTTTTAAAATCTGTACTACTTTTAACAACTCTTTAAAATGTCTGTCAAAATCTTTTACTTGTGTAGTCTGCTTATCTAAAGCAAAATAAATTAATTCGTGTTCAAAAAACACTGCCATCTAATACAATTAATGTTTTCTTTACTTAGCTACGAACTAAGATATCAATGGGGGTAGTTGTAAAACTTTTTTAAAATCTGTATTACTTTTAACAACTGTCAAAATCAAAAGATTTTGCATCAAGTAAAAACTTGTATAGTCTGCTTTTGTAGAGCAAAATAAATTAAAATAAAAATGTTTTTTAGAATAAGCTTTTATTAAATTGCTCTAAAAGTAAAGTATCTTAACGCCCATATCCTCGAAGAGGTAGGCAGAGGCACAATCAGGGCACCCACGATTAGCCGAAGACACTAAGTCTCAATGTGATAGTTGGCAAGCCTATCGCCAACCGGGCACATATCCAATCCCGAGCAACATTTTTTTTTATTAGAAAATTGAAACACCCAAATTTTCTTTTTGTTGCCCGACCCGGGATTCGAACCCGGGACCTCATGCAGTCAAGTCAAACACCTGAACCGCTAGACCACATATATAACAAAATAAATTATTTCGTGTTATTTTTTTTTATTTTAATGTTAGGTTCTAATACATCAATAAATGCACTACTTCAACTACTACGAGCTTGTGTTTAATGCTGCATTCGGACATTCACTTAAAAAATACATAAAAGAATTTCATTTGAACTTTTTGAAAAATCCTTACTTAAGCTTTGACCGCCTCGTTGGTCGTGTGGCTAACGTAGTACGAGTACGGACACGCTTAACTACATCGACCAAACGCGAGGCTCGGGTTCGATTCCCGACGGGGGCAGGCATTTGTGTGATGAACATTTAGATGTCTGCATTTCCGGGTCTGGGTGTTTATTAAATATATTCTGGTGTCTATTTCAGTATTTCTATGTATTATTGACTAACACCCATAACACAAGCATACTCGTATATTTT